>JBBPJT010000002.1:0-186787 GCA_038088895.1 Xerocomus potaroensis | reverse complement strand
TCCTTGCTGGGCATTCGTTCGGAGGAGCGGCAGTTGTGAGTGTCGATATCACATGCTTCATACTCAGGACAGTTTAACGAATAGGATAGCTTTCAATACTGTCCAGCGCACCTCCGGACAATGACCCCCCTATTCCAGTTGAGAAGGCTCTAATACTCGATCCTTGGCTTGAGCCGCTCCCTCTCCGGGTCCCTTTCCTCCGTAGATTTAAAGACGAGCGCCTTCCTAGCATATAAATCATAAACTCGGAAATGTTTACACTTTGGAAAGACAGTTTTGAGCATTTGATGGAAGTTCAGCATTCTTGGAGGGAGGGACAATGGAAAGTATTGATGGTTGGTGAGTACTCCAGTTTCCACCTTGCCAATGAGGGATGAAAATCTTACGAACACTCAAGTTCGATCTAAACATATTTCTTTTTCGGATTTCCCAATCTTGCCCTGCATGTCTAACAAGGGAGCGCGTTTGATACTAGACGGGATATTAAAACTGACCTTGGTGTTTCCGGATGGGGAGGTGAAGGAGACGACACCGGCGAAGAAGATGGAGGTTAGAGTGATCGGCCCAAAAGCTGATGGTCGACCGAGACATCAGCTAGTAGGGGATTCGACTGATGTAGTCGTGCATTTGTATATTGTTCAAGTGTGGACAGATCAGATTAGATAACGGATATAAACGAGTCAATCAAGATTTTCGCCACGACCTTCTTGCCTTGACTACAACGATCCTTTACAATGCTTGCAGAGGCAGAAAATATCAACATCTCTCTATTTCAATCCATCGGATTGTCAAAATCCAAGGCCATCGAGGCTGCCAAGAACGCAAAGAGCGCCGCTATCCTGAGGAGTCTCATTGTCGTGCACGACCTTGCCTCTGAATCAGATCCTCTTGGGGAGAAACGGGCCGTACTAATTGCAGCACTTGCTTTGCAACTTATTAAAACGCCAAACGTCGACGATGACAAGCAGGGCTATATCGTCAAAGCTATTCGTGACGAAAAACTTCGATCGGTGGATCAAGTAAATGGTGCGTCGTCTAGCTCATATATGATGCTCTCGGCCAGCACTTCACGAATAATTTATACTTTGATTAGTTGCCACTAAGTTTTTGGAATCTCATTCGCTGCCTGTGAACGAATCTGAGTTTAACGAGACTTGCGGCGTCGGTGAGTCTACCAGTCAGCCTTCATGCATTATTCATCGTTTATGTGCTATGCAACTAGGGTTCAGCGTCACCCCGGATCAACTAGACGCCTTCGTCAATGAATATATCGGCTCAAATTCTGTGTCTGGATGGAAAAGCCTTGGGGCCGTTATCAGTGGCGTGAAGAACATTCCTTCTCTGCGATGGGCAAACCCACTTGAAATAAAGAATGCAGTGGAGCACATCTTCAGTCAGGTTTTTGGCGTGAAGGAAGCTGCGAAACCCAAAACGAAGGTGGGTGATGCTGAGTTCACCTCATATTATTTCACGCTCTTAAAAATTTTATCAGGAGTCGAGGAAAGGAGTCGATGTGTCAGCGAACGACGAATCCTCCGACAATGCTGCCATTCAGGTATCTGATGTCGTGCAGAGGGCAAAGTCTAGAAGGGTGGTATTCGAGGAAGGTTTCCTTGGTGCGCTGCACAAACCAGGCGGAAACCTACAAATCAAACCTGAACTTCGTGAAGAACATTTGGCTGCTACCGGCGGGAGAGTTTATACACGCTTTCCCCCCGAACCGAACGGGTATTTGCATATAGGCCACTGCAAAGCTATCTTTGTAGATTTTGGCTACGCCGCACATCATGGAGGGAGGACGTACCTCCGTTTCGACGATACCAACCCCGAGAAAGAAGAAGCAAGATATTTCAAGAGTATTATTGAAGTCGTTCGGTGGCTCGGCTTTGAGCCATGGAAGATCACTTACTCCAGCGACTACTTCGACCAACTGCACGAGCTTGCCGTTGAGTTAATAAAGCGAGACAAAGCATATGTTTGTCATTGTTCCCGTGAGTGGATGTTTTCTCAGAGTTTGACCTATGCTCATGCTCCACTCTCAGAGGAGCAGATGAAAGCAGATAGAGGCGAAAAGGTTGCACCTCCCCGTGCATGTGTTCACAGGGTTAGGCCGATTGAGGAGTCTCTTGCAGAGTTCGAGAGAATGAAGAATGGTTTCTACCGTCCCAAAGAAGCCTTTTTACGTATGAAACAGGATCTAACCGACCCCAATCCTAAAATGTGGGACTTGACAGCTTACCGAGTTCTAGATGCGTCACATCACCGCACATGCGATAAATGGAAAATATATCCAACATATGATTATACACATTGTCTTGTTGACAGTTTCGAGAATATATCGTACGTCATTCACTTTGCTCTTGCTGTTGAGAGTGAGTTATATGGGTATACAGACACTCGTTGTGCACCACGGAATTCGTGACTTCCCGTCAATCATACGAATGGCTTTGCGACGCACTCGAAGTTTACAAACCAAAGCAATCTGAATTTGGCAGGCTGAATGTCACAGGAACGATAAACTCGAAACGGAGGATCTTGCACCTCGTCAAAGAGGGGTACGTTAGTGGATGGGACGACCCGAGGCTTCACACCGTCATCGCGCTTCGCCGTCGAGGAGTCCCTCCAGAAGCTATCTTGTCCTTTGTCAGCACTCTTGGGGTTTCAACGGCTGAGACAAACATCCAGATTGGCCGATTTGATCAAACCATCAGGCATTACCTGGAGGGAACGGCTGCACGACTACTGATGGTGCTGCGTCCTCTCAGAGTTATCATCGAAGATCTGCCTGAAGATTATGTTCTCATGGTTGAGAAACCGTTGCATCCCAAAGTTCCTGAACTTGGGACTTCTACCATCCCATTCACACGTACCATCTACATCGATGCCGATGATTTCAGGGTTGAAGACTCCAAAGATTACTTCCGGCTTGCTCCGGGCAAGACTGTTGGTCTCTTCCAAGCACCACATCCTATCACATGCATGTCATATAAGACAAATTCCATTACTGGACAGGTCACAGAGCTTGTTTGCCGACTTGAAGTCAAGGGAACCCCCAAACCGAAAGCGTATATCCAATGGGTTGCGGAGCATGGTCCATCTGGAAGTCCTGTTCGCGTGGATGAAACACGTGTTTTCCATCCCCTGTTCAAGAGCGACAACCCATTAGCCGCAGTGCCAGACTTCACAGCAGATATTAACCCGCATAGCATAGACGTCATAAAAGGGGCTATGCTGGAAGTTGGCTTCCGGCCACTGGTACGGGAGTCTGTGAAAAATGGACTCATAGAAGCTAGAGCCCGTTCAGAGAAATCAAAGGCTGATGGAGCCCAGCAGTTCTTGGATCCCGAGACTCCCGTGGTTACTCCCGAACAATTGGTTGGTAAAGAGTGCATTCGCTTCCAGGGCTTACGTGTTGGATACTTCTGTGTGGATTCGGATTCACATTTGTCGGCACTGGATAACCCCTCCAACGTCTGTCGCATGAACCAGGGAGATGTTTTGATACTCAACAGAATAGTAAGCTTGAAAGAAGATGCCGGAAAAGCAGCATGATAAGGGGCTAGCAATAGAATATTATTATTGCATACAGTGTCGGTACTAGGCAGCCACAAGCGCGTGTAACCCGTATATTTCATTTCGTACAGCATAATAGACGCTCGAGACATTGCCCTCGAGTTCAACCCTTCCTCGTCCCATCTTGCGGACTGCAACAGTCTCTTCAATGTTATCCGTCGGTTGGTTCCGTCTAGCTCCGGCACCGCAAATAAGAACACCTTCACCAATAAGTTCTGCTGGTATCCCAATGGATGCAAGCCTGGACTTGAGAGCTGTGAGTTTGAGCTCTCCAATCATTGTCGAACGTGGGAGCGGTTGAGCTAGCCTTGATCCAAGTATCCGGGGACGAGGCGCATCAGACCTGACATGTGCATCAGCTGAAACTGAAATTCCAGATGGCTCCAGAATCGGTATAGTAGAGCTGAAGTGGTTTACCACACGGCCAGTCACATATCCGACTTCGTTGTCCTCAAACTATCAAAGGCGACCGCGAATGAGTGTTCGATATCATCCTGGAGCGGCAAAGCAAATTACGTACCCGGGACATCTTGACCGTGCTCAATAATTCGTCACTTAGCGAAATCGAGAAACTATTGGTTTGTTGCCCGATCTGGATGCATTGGCCCATTTCGGGGGCGTAAATGTCTTTTGTCATGGTGCGAATCTGCCCACAGCTATCAACCAGCGCCTTCGCTGCGTCCACGGAGGCATGCACCAAAATCTATGGATATATCATGACACATTTTTCTTTTGACAATTCTTTTCCATACCATTTTGCGAGGGTTTACTTGGGGTACTATAGTTTTGACTGCCCGACCATCGTTGAGACCCTCCATGTCAATAAAGAGGAGGCGGCAGGCTAGCTGAATTTCCATTTCGGATGCAACATACTTTGAGGGGGTTTCCTGTATTGCAGTCTGCACAATGGGGTGATCCATTAGGTGAGAACCTCGAAGACAAAAATCCTGACCTTTGCTTCATCTTCCGCCTGTTTTCGTTTCGCTTCTTTGGCTTCGTCAGACTCAGCCTCCTGCTCGAAGACCTTACCCCGACGTAACCACATTCCGACATCGACGGTTTCACCATACTCATCCACCTTCCTTTTCTTTTCGACGTAGGGGAACATGCGGAATCGCTGCGTATACCCCCCTGCGCTCTTAAAGAAAGATGTGGCTTTGGAAACATTGCCCTTGAGATAGATATCGAACGATAAGAGTGTTTTAGTTAATCCATCATCCATATCAAGTCCCCAGTCAGTATTGTCTTCGATTTTCTCTGATTTCCGTCTATGCGTCGAGGTCGTTGCTGAGGAACTAGTGTTGATTGTGTCCATTTGATCTTCATTTAACGCACGCTCAACTTCATCTTCTTCATCAGAGTCAGATTCCTCGTCAGATTCGTCCTCGTCTGCTTCGAGCATGCGCTGATTTCGGGCAATAGCGGCCTGTTGCGCAGCTTCTTTTTCTCTGATCGCGCGCTCTTTGGCAAGGTAGGATTCCAACTCGGCGCCTTGAAGAGGAACTTTTGAATTCATCTGAGAGTGTGTTAGCATCCAGCGCCCCACCGATAAAGAATGAAGCAACCCTTAGGTGAAGAGAACCATCTATCATGACGTTGCTTCCTATCTTGCCCCTATCCCAGGTATCATCGCCCCTCTGAGAATTGTTCCACCTGTCGAAGAGCATACGTGCAAGCGTACCTTCTTCACCTCTACTCGTGAGAAGAATGACATTGTCAGGGATCGCTGCGAAATGAGCAAATAATGATCTAGAAGGGCCGTGCGAGAGAGATGCCGGGACTGCAAGAATGAGTTTTGGTTCCTTTGATGAATATTTTTGTACGAGTGCTTGAGGGTTCAAAAAAAACTCGAGATACCTGAACGAAATTTAAGTGCTATGTGATAAAGAAAGAACATATTCGTACTTGAATCGCAGCGCGAACGCTCCCAGTGCTTCGTCGTCTGCCTCATCGTCTGCTCGTCGACGTTTAGATCCCGTTTTACCTGATCCGTCAACGCCGACATCTTCCTTGCTGACGGTTCCGCCTACCCACTCCATCATACTTCGTACAAACGTCAGCATCTCGCGTCCGTTTCGAGACAAAAGGCAGATGGGGTATCGGAAATCCGCAAATTTCCAGTGCTGGTCGAGTAAAACGAGGAGTTCGAGTAGCCGAGGACCGGCATCGCAAGGCAGTAGTAAAGAGCATCTTGATGATAAGGTAGCGCCGATAGCATCTGCGGACGGATGTAAACTGCTCCTGGTGGAAGGTACCAAGAGCGAGGCGCACCAATCATAGCCGCATCGCGGTCTTTCCTTCGGCTCGTTACAACATTGACACGGTCAGCATCTGTTATAAAGAGATCTGGTCGAGCAAGAGGCTCGAAAATGCCGCCTGCCGACGCACGAAAAAGGACTGTGCCATCGAGATGTCGTTCTCTCATGTGGTTCATGTTAACAGCATAGACAATTGTGCCAGCTGATGGCGAACGAATCTTCCATATTGTACCGCCGAGGGTGTGTCCAGCAGAAAAAGGTGTAATGGTAATACCTTGACATTTACCTGTGTAACCCATAAGTCACTATCATTGACAATGTGGGGATGGATGTGTGGGGTGCGGGACGCGCCAATACTGACCCTGAAGATGTGTAGGTTGAGAATACCTGAGTGTGTTAACAGAAGTATAGGCCTCGTGGATTTGGTTCACGGTAGCAATGCACTTGGCAGAAGGGGGACATGAAGAGGTGGATTCCTCTGGGTCGGAAGCGGCCAATGGCTCCTCGGTGATATCTTGCTCGTCGCGAGTTCCTTCAATGTCTTCGAGAGTGACGATGCGCGCCATGGCCTGGACAGGGATGGTCGTATATGCGGGTGCTTTGAGGCCCCAGCGGGCATAGGCATAGGCATAGAGACCGGCATGCGCGAGATCACCATGTGAAATGAGAACGAGGTCGACAGTAGGGGCGCATCTGAGAGAAGGGTGAGGGTGAGACGCGGTCGAGATGTGAAAGATGTACAGACTCTCGTAGGGCAGCGCAATAAGTCTCTGAGGAGGAAAAACGTTCCGGGGACCAGTCTGGAGAGCCGCAGTCGAGGAGGACGCGCACGTCGTCGACCTGGAGAAGATACGCGAGTGGGACTGGACTGTGCGCGCCGACTGCACCTGCGAGTGGCTTGAACGTGATCATCAATGAAAATTTTATTAAATATATAAAATAAAAATAAAGATAAATAACATGACATGACCATTAACCGAGCGTGTGAAATTAATCGATTACCTAATCGACATGTGCCCTTCGACTTTTTAACCCTCGGCCCAGCTGTCTGGACCACCACCCATCCTCGCCTCTTTCCAGTAAGTTCAAGACGCGTCTTTGCGCGTCCCCGTGCTCATCCGTCCCCGCCATACAGCCAGTACCTCTCAGATAATGCGTGAAGTCATCTCTGTCCACGTCGGCCAAGCAGGTGTCCAGATTGGAAACGCCTGTTGTACGTCTGTTTTATCTCTACACGCCATGTACACGCGTCACACACTTCATCGGCACTCATAATCTCTCGCAGGGGAACTTTACACCGTCGAACACGGTCTGAGTGTAACTTCATCTCTCAGTTGTTTTGTTTGCCTCCGCTGATCCGACACTTTTAGCCCGACGGTCGTCTTGTCGAAGGCTCCCCGTCGGCCAATGATGATGGCTTCAGCACTTTCTTCTCGGAGACTTCGTCAGGCAAACATGTTCCCCGGTCTCTTTATATTGACTTGGAGCCAAATGTGATTGATGAGGTCCGCACTGGTACCTACCGGAGTCTCTTCCATCCCGAGACGCTGGTCACTGGCAAGGAAGATGCCGCAAGCAACTGTATGCAGTCCTATTCTCTGTGTTGCCCATCTCATTTCACTCACCTAAGATGCTCGTGGTCACTATACGATTGGAAAGGAGCAAATCGACAATGTTATGGACAAAGTTCGTCGTCTCGCTGATAACTGTGCAGGTCTGCAGGGCTTCTTTGTGTTCCATTCCTTTGGTGGTGGCACTGGATCAGGCTTTGGTGCTTTGATCCTCGAACGTCTCTCCACCGATTATGGCAAAAAGTCAAAGTTGGAGTTCAGTGTATACCCTGCTCCTACGATGGCAAACTCTGTCGTTGAGCCCTACAACTCCGTCCTCACAACTCACACGACCCTGGAGCACTCCGACTGTTCGTTTATGGTCAGTGGGCAATTTACGTATTCTTGCGCGGCACGCTTACTTACGTTCAATCCAATCAGGTTGACAATGAGGCTATTTACGATATCTGCAAGCGGAATCTTAACATCACATCCCCTAGCTTTACGAACCTGAACCGCCTAATTGCTCAAGTCGTTTCATCAATCACTGCCTCCCTGCGTTTTGATGGTTCCCTCAACGTTGATCTCAATGAATTCCAGACCAACCTAGTCCCGTAAGTCGTCAGTAGCATACTCTGTTGGTGTGGCTTAATTAAGTGCACTGTAGTTTCCCCCGTATTCACTTCCCGTTGGCCACATTTGCTCCAATTATCTCAGCGGAGAAGGCTCACCACGAGCAAAACTCGGTTGCAGACATGACTTTTTCATGCTTCGAGACCGGAAACCAGATGGTCAAGTGTGACCCTCGTGAGGGCAAATATAGTACGCTAATTCATGGTTTGTGTTCGTTGTCGATCTAATTGACGAATAGTGGCTTGTGCCTTACTTTATCGTGGTGATGTCGTTCCCAAGGACGTCAATGCGGCCGTCAGCGTGATCAAGACCCGCCGGACCATTCAATTCGTGGACTGGTGCCCTACTGGTTTCAAGCTTGGTATTTGCAATGAACCACCCGCTCACATCCCGGGTGGTGACCTCGCCAAGGTGTCACGTAGCATGTGTATGCTATCAAACACCACAGCCATCTCGAGCGCTTGGAGCCGTCTCGACCACAAGTTTGACCTGCTCTACTCTAAGCGTGCCTTTGTTCACTGGTACGTCGGAGAGGGTATGGAGGAGGGTGAGTTCTCGGAGGCGCGTGAGGATCTTGCCGCTCTTGAAAAGGATTACGAGGAGGTTGGGATAGACTCTGCCGACGTCGAAGAAGGTGGCGAGTACTAAGTTTGCATGATTTCTTCTCGTTTTCTATACGAAGCTAGTCGTTTCTTAATTTGTTTCGGTTATCGATTATGAATGTTACGAATACACCTTTGGAGACGAGTGTTCCGAGACCGACGATATTTCCAAAATAGGAAGAATATTCACACAAATTTTACCAGTGGCATTCGCTGCTTTCTTTCCATCATCTACAGTTTGCTCTTTACCATGCGCGAAGTCATCTCCCTACACGTCGGTCAAGCTGGCGTACAAATCGGAAATGCGTGCTGTCGGTATCCGATGCGAACATTTTCTCTCTATCAAGCTGACTGTTCTCCAGGGGAACTCTATACTTTGGAGCATGGTCTAAGTGTATGGCCCTCGGAGTCTCTGTTTCAGGATTCATTGTAACTCTACATCTAGCCTGATGGCCGTGTCGTAGATCCCGCTGCAAGCACCGATCAGGGCTTTTCTACCTTCTTCTCCGAGACCGGGTCTGGGAAACACGTGCCTCGTTCCCTCTACATTGACTTGGAGCCCGGAGCCGTGGACGAGGTTAAGACTGGCCCTTACAGATCACTCTTTCACCCAGAGACAATGATCACCGGTAAGGAGGATGCCGCAAACAACTGTAAGTCTATCCGTCATCCCGTCATCCATCAATCGGTAATCTCTTGCAGATGCCCGCGGTCACTACACCGTAGGAAAGGAGCTTATTGACCCGGTCATGGACAAACTGCGTCGCCTTGCTGATAATTGTTCCGGTTTGCAAGGCTTCTTTGTCTTTCACTCCTTCGGCGGTGGAACCGGATCAGGCTTCGGTGCACTCCTGCTAGAGCGCCTCTCGACTGACTATGGAAAGAAATCCAAGCTGGAGTTTTGCGTATACCCCGCTCCTCAGCTCTCTAGCTCCATTGTTGAGCCTTATAACTCCGTTCTCACCACTCACACAACTCTTGAGCATTCAGATTGCTCGTTTATGGTAAGCCCTGAGTTGAGAGTGCACTGGTGTATCAATGCTTAATGTGTTCCAAAACAGGTCGACAACGAAGCCATCTATTCTATCTGCAAGAAGAATTTGGGAGTTCCCCGACCCAGCTTCACCAACTTGAACCGCCTGATTGCGCAAGTTGTTTCTTCGATCACGGCTTCTCTGCGGTTCGATGGCTCCTTGAATGTCGATTTGAACGAGTTCCAGACTAACTTGGTTCCGTGAGTGATGTGATTCTTGTTGCTCTCTTTCCTAAGAAAAGACCGTAGTTTCCCGCGCATACATTTCCCGCTTGCTACTTATGCCCCATTGCTTTCCGCTGAAAAGGCTACCCACGAGCAGAATTCGGTGAATGAAATGACTTTCTCCTGCTTTGAGAGTGGCCATCAAATGGTATTCTTTTTCGTCCACGTGCATTATCTGGTTGAATCTGACTTCACCTAGGTGAAATGTGATCCCAGAGAGGGCAAATACAGTATGTTAGCAACGCGGCCGTTATCAACGTGTTTTGACCCCAAGTTGCAATAGTGGCGTGTGCTCTTCTATACCGTGGGGATGTCGTTCCAAAGGATGTCCAGGCAGCCGTTGCCACAATCAAGACAAAAAGGACCATTCAATTTGTTGACTGGTGCCCCACCGGCTTTAAGCTTGGTATTTGCAATGAACCCCCGGCCCACATTCCCTCTGGCGATCTTGCAAAGACGAGTCGCAGTCTTTGCATGTTATCGAAGTAAGTCCATGTAGTCCGAGATCGTACGCTAATTAACTCTGAGCCAGCACTACTGCTATATCTGTCGCGTGGAGTCGACTCGGTCAGTAGCCTACATGGAAAAGCTTAATTTCCCCAGCATTGATGCCATTCCAGACTACAAGTTTGATTTGATGTATTCGAAACGTGCTTTCGTTCACTGGTACGTTGGTGAAGGAATGGAAGAGGTAAGCCAATCTTTTTTTCGCCCTTCCGTTACCCTTATTGCGTCGTAGGGTGAATTTTCAGAGGCCCGAGAGGATCTTGCAGCCTTGGAAAAGGATTATGAAGAGGTAGGCACTGACTCGGCAGATGCCGAAGAAGGCGCCGAGTATTAATCTTTATTTTTTGCGTTGTTATCTCCATTCTCTGCTCATCCATGACTTGGGGTAGATACTTTTAGATAAGATATCGAGTCCTCGGTTATTGGCTTCACGCACGGGACTGGAGCCCTGTCGAAATATTTTTACATCTGCATATCATCCTGAAAGTGGAATATTTATACTCTACTCTAGGTTGACAGTTATCTCCACACCGAGATTATCGCGAGTGGGTACCATCGTAATACTAAGTCGGAACGCCAGCGTTTCAGCATTTCAACACTTAATTAGCCAATCCGATTTACCTTGATAAGTCCGGTGCCAGGTAAAAGTAACCGTTGGGTGCGGCCTCAGCAGCCCCGAGCATCTGTTCCCTTGAATGGGTAGTCAAGAGGCCAATTACTCTTGACCCGGCAGCCAAGCCGCTAGCGACACCAGCGGGCGCATCCTCAATAACAACGCCTCATTGTGAATCATGTCTGTATCCTTGCTCAAAAAAAAAACAAGCAAGTTACTCACAATCGGTGGCTCTGACTCCACATCTAGCGGCCCCCTCTAGATAAGGTTCTGGACTAAGATGTCATACATATATATTGATAACCCAGGATTTGGGGTATTACTGCGGTTTTCCGTTGCGGACATCGTCAGCGGTCACAAAATCGTCGGGAGCATCTATCTTTGCCGCATTCAAGGCAGCAGAAGCGTATGCCCTAGTTGCAGACGTGCAAATCGTCCACCGCTGGTTCGGTTTACTCTTGGCAAGGGACAGCTACAATATCAAGTAAGCGAATTGCTAGAAGGGGCGCGCAATGAAGGGATGTCTCGCATTCTCAAGGGCTGAGTGAACGCCAGGAAGCATCTTGATGCCATTCTCCGCAGACTCGATAATAGCCCGCTCGAACCGGTCGGTTTCAGCCTGTTAGGGCACCAGGGATCAGAAAAACACGAAGGCAAACGAAATAGCGCCCAAGAAACCTTGAGCAGTTCTGGATCGGTGATACCACACCACTTTGCAAGATTATCTCTAGTCCTTACCCCGTGTGAGCCTGCGAATGAGCCAGAGGTAATATTGAGAGGTAGGATGGTTACTGTGTAAGATCTTCTCTATATCGAGCCCGGGATATTTCTTTGCAAAGACAACCCAAGCACCGACGACGCCGACGGTCGAATCCACCAGTGTGCCATCCATATCAAATAAACTGATCCCGAGTCGGTGTAAGGGCTAGAAGAAAGTAGAGACTCACACTGCGTCTACTTGGAACTTTACCTCTGGCATGGTACTAGTTGACGACCGTGTGGCCGCACAAACATCGGACGGTGTTAAGAGATCTAATCTCTTATCAAACAACCGCTCGCTGTCTACCCTAATGTGGACTATAGCGTATAACAATGCTACCGCGACGTCGTCAACAGTACACTCAAGAAGGCATCGACCAGCAACTTCAACAGATACACCTTCTCGATGCATCTTCCTCCTCCGAGAACTTGGAACAGCTAGGCCCAATCATCAAACAAATTCATGCAAATCGGCAACAAGAGGTTTACCTTCGCAACCTTCAAGCACTCATCGAAGCAAAAGATGCAGAAATCGAGGGCATCTGCACGGAGAACTATCAGGAGTTCATCTCTTCCATCTCCACTCTCTCTACAATCAAGTTATACACCACCAGCCTTCGCGAGAAAATTGCAGCCTTGGATGAAAGTGTTGGGCATCTTGGGAAGGGACTTGTCGAAAAGAAGAAGACTTTGCTGCAGTCAAAGAAGACGGCTTCAAACCTGGACGAAGCAATTGATACGTTTCAGGCTTGCTTAAAACTTCTCGATGTCATTGATCGCATCGGCGACATGATAAAAGAGGGCAGATTCTGGAGTGCCTTGCGAGTGAGTCTGGCGTAATTCATTCGGCGTTTTATGCTCAATAAAGCGTTCCCTCGAGTCTTTGGAAGATATTCAGACCATGCCATTGACATCCCTGTCCCAAACCCCGTTATACCAGCATATTCTGTCTTCCCTACCCTCACTTCGACTCCAGGTACAAAATGCTGTTACTGCTTCGATGAAACAGTGGCTACTTGAAATCAGGAACGTGACTGCTACCGTGGGGAGGGCAGCCATGGAGAATATGGATGCACGCGCTCGAAAATGGAGAGCCCGACGTGAAAAGGATCCGATGTTGAGATCGAGCTGCGTGGGCAGCGCAGTTGAAATGGTCACTTATGAAAGAACCGACAGTAAGTTCTGTCTCTACGGTGCCGACTGTTGCCGTGAAATGTCGTGTTCTACAGATAACGTCCTCGACAAGGACATGATCAAAGTCGATTTCCAACCACTATACCAATGCGTCCATATTTATATTTCCCTAGACTCGCTTGACGACCTTCGTACCTCGTACCAAGCTGATCGCAAGGTCGGCTAACACTTTGTTGGACCCCGGACGTTACTCACTCTCCATTTAGGCTCAATCAGACCTTATTCTCCCAACCCCGCTTGCGTTATCCTTGCTTCCTTCCCTCCTGGAGGAGATATGTGGCTTCTTCATTATAGAATCCCACGTATTGGAGACTACTTCAGGTTTCCGCTCAGAACGGGAAATCGAGGAACTTTGGGATGCAGTTGTGTTTCGATTGTCGTCGGCTATTGGCTCTGCTTTGGTAGAGCAAAAGGATCCTGACACGTTTTTGAGGGTCAAGGAGTGCTTGACGGCGTTCGTAATGACACTCGAGGTAACGTCCTGTGTCATGCCTTGCCAGTGGTGCCAAAATAACCCTATTATACAGTCGTATTCTTATTCGACGCAGTCCCTTCATTCTTTAACGCTCGCTCTATTCGAAAAATATGCAGGACTTCTTGAAGCGGAGTTCGGCCAGATATTAGATGCGGTATGCTTTGCACTATGCATTAACTCCCTTGACCCAAGCAAGAGTCCCTTCCAGGTTGTACTCAAAGATGACTACTTGGCAATGTATGTTACGACGTTGCCTGAGCAGGAATCCGTGTTGAATAGTGTATGGTTGAGCGCTTCCGAGAAGGAGAGTCTTACCAAGTAATGCCGCATCCACTTGCATAAACGGAGGCATGCTCAACCACCCCTAGAAGCTCTCTGCCACTTTCCCTACCTTGGTCACAAAGTTTTTACCTCTGTTGTCAGGATGTGAGTTTGTCTCTATGGGATGGAATGACTATAACATATTTACAGATTCGAACCTTCATTCAGCAATTTTATCAGTTCGTAGAAGGCGTTTCACAACACCACAGCAATATCGATGATCTTCTGAGTCGGGTAAGGTTACGCGAATACGGTAGCCCGTTTCTCACATAGAACTCCCTCTCAGTCACTTGATAAACTTCTGTCAAATCATATAGGGGGCAGTGTGAGCAAACGGATCCAAAGTACATCAGCACTGTCTCAGATCGCACAAATTGTGACCAACTTGGAGTATTTCGAGGCGGGGTGCGCTGAGCTAGTGCGATCCCTTACCGACCTAAGGTAGCGCCCATTCACAAGTGTGTTCGCTGGCATATTCATACCCTACAGGTCCACACAGCGGGGGGGAACGATACGCCTTGCCTCGTCACCCTTTGTCGAGCCATTCCAACGGTCCCGGAGGCGAATCACCGCCCTCATTGCCTCGAAGCTCGATGACTTTTTCGATCTCTCCGAATATGATTGGACGCCACAACGCTGCGAAGAGATGCCGAGCATGTATCTCAATGAACTCGTGAATTGGCTTACGACTGTCGTGGATTCACTTGCTCTCCAGGATATCTACAAGGACGAAGCTTACAAGAGTGCTATAGGATATATCGCAGAGTGCTTTATGGCAAGCACTCCCTTTATGTTTTGTGTAACTATCGAGATAAATCTGACACAGAACTTTATGATTGGTCCCGAAGTACCAATGATGAATGAAAACGCAATTGCCAATATAGTGACCGATACGACATTCCTGGAAGACGAGATTGCGAGGATCGGGCGAGGACATCTCAAGTCTTCGTTCGTCGAGCTACGCTCTGCATGTATCCTGACGCTATCACATTTTTCCGGTCACTGACAGTGTCTACAGATGGCGAAGATTATTCTCGCGGATCAACTACAGGACTATATAAACTCGAACGTCCGTCAAATGTCGTACAGCGAAGTCAAGCCAAAGAGGCTACAGGCACTTTTGGAGAAACTTGCGAGGTACGGGGCCACACGTCGCGATAACCCGTCCAGGGAGAGAGGTGAGAGACGGAGGAGGGAGGCGGAGATGCTGCAAAGGATAAGCACGACATACGGTTAATTCTTAATTCCATTGTTAAACGGGACGCTCTATTCGAGAGGCTATGGTGCAGGTATGGACATCTATAGCAGCATACTTGCAGCACCAGAGCAAGTAGAAAGAAAGAAAAAGAAGAGAAAAACGCTAGCGATATCCCCAAATTATGAAGGCATGGGAAAGTTGGAGAGTCCCGAGTAACAAGCGGTTGTTTAATAGTAAAACGGTGTATCATTTGACATCGTGAGAGAAGATGGCCAGTCAAGTGCACATACGAAACCAACTCAAAGATCTACCATGGCTCACGGCCTCCGTTTGGTGATGTTGGTAGCCAACCACTCAAGGCCCTCGTACAGCCCATCACCCGATGTGGCACAAGCAGCCTAGCGGACACACGTCAGCCGAAGCCCCACTGACAGATCCTGCAGTCACCGACCTGGATATACCATGTTCGCTGTCTGAGCGCTTGAAGACCAAGTTTGTCGGTGATTTCAGCAGCATTCATCGCATTAGGAAGATCTTGTTTGTTGGCAAAAACAAGAAGAAGAGCATCTCGGAGCTCGTCTTCATTCAACATTCGTTGGAGTTCCTCGCGGGCCTCCGAGACACGCTCCCGATCATTCGAGTCAACCACAAAGATGATTCCTTGCGTGTTTTGGAAATCTATAAAATATGGCTAAACAAGGTGAACATCAGGGCAGCATGATGGCTCACAGTGCCTCCAAAGAGGGCGGATCTTGTCCTGTCCTCCGACATCCCACACGGTAAACGAAATGTTCTTGTACTCGACAGTCTCGACATTGAAGCCTGCAAGGTGTAAAAAATCAGGCCCAAAACAGCAACTCGTGCACCTACCAATCGTAGGAATCGTGGTGACAATCTCGCCGAGCTTGAGCTTATAGAGGATGGTAGTTTTACCGGCGGCATCAAGACCGACCTGGATGTAGGGGTTAATGGGAACAATCCTGGGGAGAGGGTATCCATACCATCAAGATGCCTAGAGGGATGGCGGCGTGCGTTAGTGGAGAAGGGTAAATGGCAACAAGAAGCTTACGCATTTCCCTGTTTTTGAAGAGCGTGGAGAGAAGACGCGATACGGAGAGACCCATTGTATGCTGCGAGGGTGACGAGGAGAGACGGAGTGAGTGGTTTTGACGAGCGAGTTGTGAGCTGGAGGTAAAGAGCAAGTTTGCGCTGTGTTTGCGGGTAACGTGTGAGAATTGCCTTTTGAACTCCGCAAGTGGCACTCCGTTCCTTACCCTGACGATGCTCAGACGACCGACTACGTGGTCGTTACTGCGGAAATCATGTTACTCTCATTTCACTGTGTACTCGATCGGATAACCTGTGCATTCATTCAATTGACACGTATAGCGTTCACAACAAGGGGTTTGTATATTATCTGCTCTAAATCGAGGTGAGATACGAAAGAGAGTCCGAATATTGGGAGAAAGAAGGGCAATCCAAAAGATGAACGAAATGATAGAGTACTAGAATGAGTGTGAATGCAAGCCAGTGAAGTGATTAGAGGACTTTTTAGCAGTACAGAAAACGATGGAGCATGGGGGAGTAGAGAATGCAGCGTTCTAAACAAACACGATTAAACCGCGAGATCCCGCGTTGGTGCTGTAAATGAAATGAATGCAGAATAATCATTGGCACATCACCACCCGGGTGTCGATTATCGGCTGCCCGTGGTAATGCGAAATAGACCCATCTAGCCCCGTCCTGCCAGGTGGGCGTTCACTTTCTGACGCCACCCAACATAATACGGAGATGCTGCACTCGGTTGATATCCACAAAGTTCAAACAAGACAAGCTGTTCGTGGAATCCGGCATTAAACCAGACTTGCTCCCGCGCTATGGAACGCCATCAGAAACCGGAGAAGAGCGGCACGAAAGGAACCAACCCTCTCGAACTTCCAACATCGCTTGCGTAGCGTCAATTCGTCGCGAACACATCACTATACCGTATCAATAAAAAGAAATGCCAGCATATATAGATCAAGAAAGCTCACAATATGCAGCGACTACAGTCGCACTGCGAGTCAGGCCCTGGTGGCAATGCACGAGGACGGCACCTCCAGCGGCAATGGCCTTGTCTATAAACTGACAAGCAGCAGGGAGCCAAATCAAGAGATCGGCAAAATCTACATCCTCAACAGGAATTCGCAGATGAGCGATACCAGATTCGGGAATCTCTGCAGGGATTGCGTCGTTACAGACGGATATGACATGAGTAATCCGGCGTTCTGTTAATGACCGAGGGGATCTTGCCGCGTGGATACTACGAGCGAAAGGGAGATCAGAACAGGATACGTCACGGGTCTTATAAGCGGCATACTTTCCGAGATACAGCCTACCAGAGATGATCGTATCGACGTTCTTCCAGCCCATTGTACCTGGATAAAGAGTCTGGAATTCCTGTTAGAATGTCCGAAGCGACGCCTCGGTACATTGTCGGTTTTGTAGTTTCGGAAAGAGACCAGCGTTAAGCAGGGACAGCCGACTCGGAGGAGCAAGTAACCGTACGCCACGATGTCTTGTGAGCAAAGGTATGTCGATGATGTTCAATGGCAGTGTGAAAACATCGTACCGTCACAGCAAAGGGAGACCCGCTGAAGAAGAGACTCGAAATGCGGTGTCGCGGACCGAACGTCCTGAAAGGAAAAGGCGCGCTCACCGCCACCGACGCGGTGGGCATGACGCAAGTACGGTCAGTCAATGAATTTTTCTGAAAGCAACGGTGGTGTTGTTTGTAACTTAGGATATGTCCTCTGTCCCGTATCCGGTTTGCTTGCTAATCCTGTACATTCCTCGTTCTGTTGCTATATTTGGAAACGGACATAACGGACATAATCCCCTTTTGGAGGGACTCCGGGTACAAACGTAGCCGTGCCGGAGCTGAGTGCTGAAGAATCCACACCAGCTACACAACATAATATCATCAGCTTGACCTGAAACCAGAATATCGGTGCGGTGCAGTGACACTGACAACCTTCAAGCTAAAGCGCGTACCTTGCCCGCATTGCATGTCAAATTATGCGCTTGCGGAGGTACAGCTGCACGTACTGGGCCTGGACAGTGCAACACCATGATATCATCCAGTCACAGTGTTAGACCATCATCTCTCGTTCCCCCTGCCCCTGCCCCCGGAAGGATCACTTCGCTAAACTGTGACATACTCAAAACATGCCTTTGCCACGCCGCCAGACCCACGAGGCTTCATGGGAATACAACGAGGTTGTCGGGCCAACCGACACGAGTGTCTCGAACGCTGAACGTGTCAGTGGGTCGGACAACCGCGTGCATCCTGCAAAATGAGGGATACGGAGGACAAAAAACGTGTCGACCTGCAGGTTGGTCTGCAACGAGGATGACATCGGAAATACCCGAGCAATGAACGCCTGAAATGAATCACCATAAATACAAATCTAGACTTTTGTATGTGCAACTCTTCACCACACCAGACCGTTCTGCCTAAACCTTGGTATCGAGTCAGACATGCTCGAAATCGAGTGGAAATCCTCCGTAGGTTGATCTTACTAGATCCTCTGCCGGCCCACTCTTAGATCAGATAGCTTTATCACTCAGACGGCCGGCGGCGCAGTCGTCCGAAGGCTTCCACAGTGCATGGATGGCTCGTCAAATGGCGCGCTACCTTCAGTGGTAACGAACGCCGCCGCAAGGAGGGCATACGCGAAATGCGTGAAGCCAAAGCTGTCCGAGAGCGCAAAAAGCAGCGCAAGGCAGCCAGACGTGCAAAGGCTGGCGCATCAAAATCTCTTTTCCGTCTCTGGCCAATCACATTTGGCAAGAAGGGCCGGAAACCGCAAGCGTTAAAAGCTTCTTCCCGCTCTTCCGCCAAACGTCCGAACTGCGACAACACTCGACGTCCAATAAATTCACCGGGACCTATTCCCACCAGCAGTCGGCAGCCCAGCCAGGTCAGCAAGGGATCTGCGGACCCTAAGCTACGTAACACACGAAAAGCATCCCACAACAGTCGAGTGGACAGCCTTCAAACTGTTAAAAGGCGACCCACCGCACCAACCTAGCAGCCGGTACTGCACAATATTTATTCTTAGGACACTTATTTATGTCGACGAACAACTTGTATATTTGCATAATAGTATTCGGCTCAGCAACTGACGCGGATAGCGCAGCCATAGCAAGTGGCCTGCTGACCTGATGTTTATTCTTTCGCGTTGGATTGCTAATGCTATACGATGCCCAAAATAACAGTCGAAGCGTCCGGATAGCAGTAGGCTGTTCGGTGGTCAGTCGAGGGAACACCACAAGTTACTCCACGTCCTTACGTATACGCTCAATTGTCTGCCATGCCGGCCGTATTTTTCGTTTTCTTTTTCTTACGTCTTTTCCGCTTCTTTTTGAAACTTTGGTTCAATTCGCTGGTATTGCCGGGCTTATCAGTGGACTCCGGAACGCCATCGAGATTCAATAATGGAATGCCAAGGACTTTAGCTTTATCAGGTATGAGCACGGAATTAACGTGGGCTCCAATGCATTCTGCATTTGTTACTCCCGGGACCGGAACTTCTACGGTTTATGGAAGAGTGAGGCAAATGCGTGGACAGCAAGAATTGAATACGCACCGGAAGCTTCCCGGGGTGCTTCCGAAAGTGAGCGAGCGTTTGGGCTGAGGGAAAACGTGGTATGAATAAGCAATCTCACAGGCGATGAGGGAGACCGACGTCACTGACTGTGGATCAGCCGGCCCTATCCACTGTTGTTGTGTCCTGGAGAATGAATCTAGCAGGGTCCGATTACATACCGCATGGAAGGAGGGAAAAGAGAGCCCTGACTGTGTGGTAGAGGCTCCCCTGAAATTGATTCATCTGGTAAGGAACCTTTAGTGGTGTCAAACCCCACAGTGTGATGTCCATTGTGTGCTGTGTTGGGTTTCCTTTTTTTCTTGCTGCCTTCGTGTGCAAAGGGGTCTACCTTAGTTTTCCGCTTGGCTGGTCTTCCTTTACTTTCTTCGTCGTCCGATTCTGGGAGATCTTGTGACAGCGATTCCACAGCGCCTTGGTTATTTACTTCTTTGTTCCTTAGTCGACGTTTGAGCTTGGAGGCCTCTTGAGCAAATGGTACTATCTTAGGGATAGAAGTACCGACGCCCAGTCTGTACGGTGTTTACTTTATAGGTTCACCACAAGTATGACATCGTAGGATACCTTGGTGGTCTACGTAGTTCGTCCTCGAATATTTGTGCCGCATTGACCCCGCTGGATCTAAATTGTGCAAGATGAGAAGGTTTTATCCAAGATGTGACTAAATTGTGTGCAAATGACATGGTCATGTCAACCTGAGCCTGTAGAGTCTCCGGGTCGACATCGTCGACTGCGACCATTGAAGAAAGTTTAACTTTTCTCACGCATCACCAAGTGCACATCGCATCACATATCCCACTTGACTTGTTCCACCGCCGCTATGGTGAACAAGCGGAAGAGAGACGAACTGGGCGACTCCGATTCAGATGAGGTGACTCCAGGAAAGCAAACTCTCCCTGTTGCGGATCTCCCATACGACTTTGCGCAAGAACCACAGGACGGCATGCAGTATTTGTTCTTGGTCAGGTATCCCGATTTCACTGCATATGCAACCTACGTTCACCGAGTTTGTAGACGAGACGCACGCCGATTACCCCATGTCACCAGAGTACCCAACCCATATGAGATGTCTGAGACAGAGGTCACACGCACATTTGCACCCCCCATCAATGTCCTTCCCTGTGAAGAGTGGAGGGCCGTGTTCCAAACACGTTTCTACAACCTAAGAAAGGCATGTACGTCCAGAGCCTGCTACGGTGCTGGTGTTTATTTGCCGTAGAATCTCACCCAAGCGACAATCAATGCCAGCAACCATCATTCAGATTTCAAACGGCGGACCATTCCAGAGAAAAAAGATCGAGATGCCTGGTGGAAATATCTTGCTGGACATCCAGAGTCTGTCTGGAATCCAAAGGACCGACCCACACAGAGAAAAATTATAGCCGACATGTCGCGCCACACGCAGGCACTCGCTTATCCCACTGTTTTTGTAGATGTGCCAAATTCGTCTGCACAGCCGGGGGATGAATTTTCTCGTCTTCCGACTGTTTCCCCTGTTGATTTTCCTGGGAATATATCATCCCAACCAGGTTTCTTTGACCTTCCTGAGGGAGCGGGCGCAACACCATCTACAGCGCTTGAGTGTTCAGTATCATCAGAAGTTGGTGAAGACTATATCGAGCAGTTATCTCCTCCCCAGGTTACTCCGAGTCATCTACGAGAAATTGACCACGTATGACACCCGCTTCTTCACTTCGTTTTCCTTGCTCAAGCGAGACGCAGAGGATGTCAATCCACCTGTTGATGTACTTTACTCACTGGATAAATGTCCATCTACAGAATCCGGGTGATTTAGTGACGACCATCTCGGCTAGCCATGGGCAGTGGATGTTTGCGCTTCTTACCAAAATCGAGGAACGGCTCTCTGGTGACGAGATGAGTCTCATACGCAACCTCGCTCGGGCATGCCTTGGCCTCATTCAAAAATGCAGCGCTGGATGTGTTTCAGGCTCCATGTCCGTGGAAAGGATGACGCACATATCGGAGGCTTCCTGCTGGATAATTTTCGCTGCAATTGCAGTGTATTGGGGTCAAAGAGACCTGTGGGCTGATGCGGAAGCGATATTGGCTAGTGCCTGACCGCTTCCGCAGATAACGCTTCTGGTACACAGCCCGCTGGCGAATGGCGCGTCTTTGGATGTAGCAAACATGATTTTATACGACCGAGCGAGATGTCTGATCGTCTAGACACATCCACGACCGCTGTAAGTGTTTGTCTCGTCTCTGACGGCCCAAGTGACTGTCAGGGACTCCTGTCTTTTTTTTTAAAAAAAAGATGGGTCTCGTGGGAAGCGGAAGTGCCTGACCTTGATCTCAGGGTGTGCTCCTGTCAACTTATATCGGACGCTCAATTGCGGCTATGCTTTTCATCCCTCTTCTCTCTTCTTCCATCATGCGTGTCCTTTCCAGCGTCCTATTCCTTGCGTCGTCTGCCTTTGCGTACCAGGTTACCTACCCAGGTGACAACCAAGGATGGAACACCACCGGCCCCAACGTGGTGGTGTGGGAACGTGTGGGCACCGACCCCACCACCTTTGCGATGTTTTTGACGAATGTGGTGCGCTTTTGTATGCTCTGCGCCTGTTTGTACTCTGTAAACAAATCCCGAAAACAGAACACCAACAGCAACCAGCTTCTCATTTCCTCCGTCAATGGCTCACTTGGCAGCATCGTAGCCAGCCCACCCCAAGGAGGGTGGTCCGCGGGCAGCGGCTTCCGTGTGAACTTTGCTCAGGACTCTTCACATCCCAATAGTCTACTCGCCCAGTCCAGCCAATTTAACATCACCGTAACTTCGTCTAGCCAGTCGACGACATCTGGCGCGTCTACCCAGTGAGTATCTGAGCCCTATCATGGTAGACTCAACCTTAGCTGAGTTCTATTCAGAACGGCTAGCGGGACTGTCGCCGCCACCTCGAACCCTTCGGTCTCTAGTTCAGACACTAGCACCACACCTACCGGGACTAATGCTGCGCCTCTCAGCGCGGACACTCCGACTGGCTTGCTCTCCGCTGTAGCTACATTACTAGCCATTTTTACTGCCCTTTTCTGATCTATGTGTTGGACTTTTTTCGTTTTCCAAAGACCCTTTCTACTATATGCTACAGGACCTTGGTGGTTAGTTTAGGTTTTAGGGTATGTTGGTATGAACACGTGACAATTTCTGGTAGGCGTTATGAATGAATAGACTCCGCACGCTCAGTGCCTTGTTTGTTGATATGAGCCAGTTTGAACATCTGTTACCTCCCAGCTGGACAACACAAATCGATGACTGGCTGGCTGAGGATACACCCTCGTTCGATTACGCAGGTTACGTAGTCGGCGAGGCTGAACGAGAAGCATTCCTCCTTGGAAAGGGCAGCCAAACCGCTGTGCTCGCAGGTGTCCCCTTCTTTACCGAAATCTTTCACCGACTTGGGTGCCAGTACGTAATTCGCGCATCGCTCTAGTATAATAACCACCCGGTCTTAGAGTGCAATGGCACATTCGAGAAGGCGAGACTTTCGAACCAGTCAAGCATATCGCCACGGTAAGGGGCAAAGTTCGCCACCTCCTGCTAGGCGAGAGAGTGGCTCTCAACCTTCTCGCCAGGTGTAGCGGCATCGCGACCAAGTGAGTGTCGTCATGTTCCAGTCGAGAGCTTTATCGACCCGTGTCAAGGTCGAAACAGACAAAGGATCTGGCTAGGGCATATGGGTACAAAGGTGTTGTCGCTGGCACACGCAAGACGACACCGGGTAATCCCGCTGGTCCCCTGAGTCTTTCGCATTCATGTTGTCTTTCCCCTAGGTTTCCGGCTAGTTGAGAAATACGGTATGATTGTCGGCGGGATCGATCCTCATCGCCATGATTTGTCTAGTATGATCATGCTCAAGGACAACCATATCTGGTCAGCCGGCAAGTCATCTTTCATGGGCTCTTGATTCGGTTCACTCTCAATCACTCTCTAGGATCCATCACGGCAGCGATCGAACGGGCACGCTCTGTTGGAGGATTCAGCGTTCTCCTTGAAGTAGAAGTTGGTTCTGAACCGGAGGCTAGTGAAGCGATCGACGCCGGCGCCGACATAGTTATGCTCGATAACATGGAAGGAAGCGAACTTGCTAGCGTCGCGCAAAGGCTGAAAGACGCGTGGGCTGGAAAACGCAAATTCTTACTGGAATCGAGTGGAAATATCACGGAAAGGAACCTGCAGGAACGAGCAATCAATGGCACGTGGACTTGTTGAACTTTTTTTTTGCCTGAATCTAACTCACCCCGTTTCGCAGAGATCGATATCTTGAGCACGAGTGCCGTTCATCAGTCCGTGCAACACATAGATTTCAGTTTGAAGATACAGCGTAGCTATGATTGATACATCGATGCATCAACATTCCAGGTTGAACAACTTCAGTGCGTTCAGTCCAAGGACGTTGGCTCGTTCGGAGTCCCCCCAGGATCGTACATTCTGTATCGCCTCTAAATTGTCTTCAACACTCCTCCATTTCCGACTGGCCTCGAGGGGTGGGAAGAACGGATTGTCTGTGCCAAATAAGACCCTTTTACTCCCAATATCCGTGTTGTGCTCCTCGCCTGTCCCACTGTACGCCTCCGCTCGCTTGATGACATTACTCACAAAATCTAGTTCCTCTGCCCCATATGCAACTGCGTCAAAGTAAATTTTTCCGAGATAGTATCTTGCGTCATGTCTCAGTCGTTTGGCAACCACGGGATCGTGCGCAATGCACGAAGCAAGACGCGAGGATAATTGAGGAAGAGCACCGCCTGAGTGGGCCAAGAGGAGACGAAGGTCTGGATAACGGTCCAGCACGCCAACCAGGATAAGCCGAGTGATCGCCTGAGATGCGTCGTAAGAGGGGGGAACTCAAGACAGACGGTCTAGCTTACGATAGTGGTTTCGAATGGAAAGCCCAAAGCTAAAGGGAGGACATGTCCGTTTGCTATATTTCCGAACAGCCTAGAATCGACTCCGTAGTGGGGGTGAATGAAGACGGCGAGATTTGTTTGCTGGAGTGCTTCCCACACCGGCTCTAGTGTCTTATCATCCAGGCCATTGCCCACGCCCCTTGTGCCCATGATGATACCCGATATGTGTGGTAGTGTGTTTATCTGCTTGATGATCTCGAGAACCGAGGCAATGGGGATGCCGGGGACGAGGGGAAGTAATCCGAAGCCGTACACAGACTTCAGTCCTGGAAAACCTTCCGCCTCGGGCGACGTGGAGCAATATTCCTCAAGGTCGTCATTCAATTCTTGTGCAAGAGTATGTGCACGCTCTGGAGGCAAGAAATCAAGCCACGGGTTTGCTGAGCTGTCCAAAAAAACACCTTAGCAGTCGTGTCATGAAGGCCACATGGGACAAGACCGTTGAGAACCTGACCTGACGAACGAGATGTCGATATCGTGTCTTTTCATGAACAGCAGCTTCTGTTCTCGGTCCCAGTACTTTAAGAGCACTGCAATTCAATATTATTATCCGTCAACCGGATCTCGACAACGCACCTGAGGCCCCACAGGTCGGCCGACTCCAGGCTCACCATCGAGGATCAACAGTCGCTCTTCCGGTTTGTTTTCTGCTCCCATCCTGCTGTATATACGAGGCGCTGAGTGGCGTGCCCGCAACACTTCCGCGTACCGCGGGAGGTAGACATGGGTGTGAATGTCGACGACTGGGGTTCTTGCTGACAGTGCCCGTTTGGACAGTTCTGCCATGGTTTGCTTTCCCAAGTTCATCGATAAGACGAAGAAGCGGCGGTGCCGTATCTCAAGTTTGATATTAGAAGCTGGGGACAGCAAAACGAGGTGTGCTAAATATTGTTACGAGAAACGATGCTTCAACTTACATACTAGAATCGATAAAGGGCAGAAGTGCTCCAGGACCGCGATGAACACCCGTTAATCCCTACTACTACTATGCGGTCGACCAATTCGGGTGAACCAAGTACACCCCAAAGAGCAACGCCAGCCTCTACGGTGCAGACCGTTGCTGAAACACGGTCCCCTCGGGCCAGGCTGCGTGCTGGCCTCGACGAAGTGCGTGTACATTTGTCTCCACCAACTTTCAATTTCTCACTGACTTCGTTCTACTTTAGCTGGCGCAAATTGCTACAAGACTTGCTCATATCGGTGAAGATTTCAACGATGCAGTCGTGGAGTCGACCAACGAGGCATTGATGTGGAAAGCCCGCGTCGCAGAGCTCGAGGAAGCGCCATTGGCTGCTCGGGACTACCAGAGTGCACGAGATAGGAAGCACAACGATGCAGAACGCAAGCTCAGGCTCGTGAGGCAAGCCATGCTCGGAATCTTGCAAGAACTGGGGGTAAATTACCATGCTCGAAACACGTTCAGTGGTTCCATTCTGATCTTCTATCTACCCAGCCGGATGATGAGACATCCTCCAGTTTTGGTCAATCACCAAGGTCAGGACGCGTTTCTGCCAACCGAGAGCGTGCGACCTCCCCCGGCCGTCCTTACAAATCGCCCGATGCATCCAAGAGGGTCCCAGACCTCAATGATGCGTGGCTCATGGCGACTACACGGGCACCAAAGAGTGCAGAGATCGTATGTCCAATCACTTGGACAGATCTTGGTAAATCCTTGGACCTTGATGAGGACACGGTACGTTCGTAACCTCGCGTCGAGACACGCAGCTAATGTTTTGAGTCGTCCATTTTCCAGTTATGTTCATTAGAAAGGTAGGTCGATCACTCTAAAGAGTCAGACTGGTCTTCGATGGCTGTTTAGCCTCGAACAAATGGACGACCTCTGCTTCCGTATGCAAATTATACGCGACATGGCCTTTATCTATGAACCACTTGCGATGGATGGACCCTCGACATCGATCCTTTTTAACTGGGGATCACCTGCGGACAATCAAGACACGGCAAGGTACATTCAAACAAACATGCCGGCGCATGGGATTTTTCACACATTTACCTTTCCCTCCAAGAAGGTGTGTAAGCACACTTTTTGGTTTTACAGCCGTTCTGATGTCACACTATAGGACAAGACGGGCCAATCTTTATGGTACTATATTGGTGCTCACGTTTGGACCCCTGTTTTCCAAATGCCTATCTGGGAATCAACCAGTGACAAGGTGTGGTTTGTGCTAGATAACAGGCTGAACACCGATGGTCGATGACGCCTCACAGGGAAAGAAGATTTTCATTGCCCGGCTAAGGAAGCAGTGCAAAGGGAGGTACACAGAGAATGATCTTGTTCGAATGATTGTAAATGGGCAGCTCACACCCTTCTGCGTGGAAGTGTCCAGTAAAGGGTGCTTTGCAACAAGCAAAGCATTCGCTACAAACCGCCTTCATTATACAAGCTCTAAATTAACCAACAGGCACATTTAAACTGGATATGCTCTTATAAAACATGTGATTGCGTGTACTAGTAAAGAATTTTGGAGACATGCATATGTGGATGACTGGTTACTCGTCACCTCCCACCATTCATCATCCGTATCCTGTCAGGGTGCATTCCACCAGGGCCCGCATTCCCGGGTGTTCCGCTGCCGGTGTTGGGTGTTCCTCCACCCCCAGACGGAGGAGGCGGCCCGAAGTTGCCGCCGGGAGGGAAAGGAGGGACGTTACCGGTTGAACCAGGAGGACCGTTTGGAGGAAATGGCGGTACACCTAGATGATAATCAATACGTGACCAAGAGAAGGAACAAGAACATACCGCCCGGGAAGGAGCTTGAAGGAGGCATTGATCCAGGAGGGAATGGGGGAGGGCCGCCTGGGGGAGGACCCATAGCTCCCGGGGGAGGCATGACACCGGGTGGGAACGGGGGGCGAGCTATGAAGGAATGTGTTATCGAAACAAGTCAGAGTAGTGCGGGACTACATACGGAATGGAGGTGGAACACCGAATCCAACAGGCGGTGGGCCACCGAAAGCAGGCGTTACGAGGTGCTGAGGACCGAAACCAAAGCCTCCTGGAGGGGGGCCACCGCTTTCGTAAGCGGCTGTGATCTGGTCGATGATGCTTTGAGCCTTATCATGACCAAGTGCTGGAACTAGTGATTAAAACAGGACTCATTTGACACGATAGACAAACTGACACGCATAATAGTCTCGAACATTGGCGAGATGGTTGCGACCACTGTTATGAGCCTTGCGGACTAGGAAGGAGCGAGTGAGACGGAGAAGACAAGGGAGAGAAAGCTCGTACCAGAAGCTGAGTCGTGCGTTAGAAATACATCGCAATAGTCGCAGTAGTGTTTCTGTACTGAAGTGTAAGTAGGTCCAAGGCTCAAGGGAGGCCATGGCGCTGCTTACCGGCATTGCGCAAGTCGGATGGACGTCGAGGACAAGCGTTTGATGAAAACAAATAAAAAAATAATGAGGATAATAATAAGGTGAGTGCTGACTAATCGAGGTACCATGGATCCCTCAACCACAGGCATACAAGAGCCATTTGACCTCATACGACTATCGCTCAGTGAGCGGGTATTCGTAAAGCTACGGGGTGATCGTGAACTGACAGGTATTCTACATGTACGTCGGTGCGTCGCTCTGGATGTGTAGGGGTTGATTGTTGAAATAGGCGTATGATGGGCATATGAACCTCATCTTGAGTGATGTCGAAGAGACCATCATGATCGTGGATCCCGTCGATGGCAGCTTTGATGGACAAGGGACTGTCAAGGTGGGTAGGGATGTTGGATTGCACGAGTGGTGTTGATGGTTGGAAAAGGTTGCCAAAAGAAAGATGGAGATGCTCTTTGTGAGAGGTGACGGTGTGATCTTGGTAGGCCGAACGAGCGACCGGGAACTGACGCTAACGATGCGATGTGAAAGGTCTCGCCTCCATCGCGAACATGAAGACGTATGCGCATTCTGGCCACCATATATTATTGGCAGCTCCAAAGACTACATGGCATGTAACAACATTATCAGTGACAATAATCACGGTCAGCCGGTGGCTGCGCGGGTGGAGGCTCGTCAGAATCAGGCGCGATAGCACCCTCGGGCCATGTCTGTGGGTCTCTGCGCCACGCGGCATGAATGACCTGAACCTGGTGATGTATTACAGGAGAGGTGATAAGATGTGACTGGCGCACACACCACGATGTTCATTGGCAAAGGGTGCTTAAGCATGTGTCCGGTGACGAGGCCATTCCAGACCTTGTCGATGCCGCGATTCCAGACAGGGTCTGAGTGTGGGTTCGGGTGTGCAAGCAGACGCTGTAGACGCGCCTGGGACGGGGAGAGATGGGGTTGACGAGGAGGTGTATGAGACGCCAGCCAACGCGCACGACGGGCAGCAAAGTGGTCGGGGCCAGGTGGGGGAAGCATGTAGGTAATATTCTCTCACGGCATGTGTGGACAGGTGGACAGTGGACCGTGAGCGCTGCCCCGTGCTTCATCCTTCGTCCTCCTCCTCCTCCTCCTCCTCCTCCTCCTCGTCCTCATCACCATGCGCCCATCGAGACTGGTTTACTACCGGCTGCCTTCACCATCACAGTCGACAACGTCGCTCTCAGACAACGACGACGACGATCCAGCAAAATCAACAATCTTTTCTCATTCACTCTCCACCGTCATATCTCCAGCCCAATGGGCTCGTCACCACCATCTCGAAACACCCAGCTCCTCTCATTCGCCCATGTCCTGTCTCCCCCCAGAGGTCCTCATCCACATCCTCAAACATCTTCATTCTCAGCGTGATCTGTATCACGCTCTCCTCGTCTCTCGCTCCTGGTGCGAGTGCTCCGTAGAACTCCTCTGGCACAGACCCGCTTTCACCCGTCTCTCCACCCTTGTCAAAATGATGCGGGTCCTCACTCGCGCCGACCAGACTTTTACCTACGCTCGTTTCATCCGTCGTCTCAACTTCCTCTTCCTAGGCGCCGATCTCACCGACGCCCTTTTCTCCCGTCTCGCCCAGTGCGATCGGCTCGAACGTCTTACCCTTGTCAACTGTCATGCCATCTCCGACGATGCTCTTTCCCGTGTACTCCCTTGCTTGCCTAACCTCGTCGCAATCGACCTCACCGGCGTCGCCAAAACCTCCGATTCTGTTATCGCTGGCCTCGCCGCCGCCTCAAAGCGTCTCCAAGGAATCAACCTCAGCGGCTGCAAGAACGTCACAGATGCTGGCGTCCTGGCCCTCGCTGCAAACTGTCCCCTCCTCCGTCGCGTAAAACTCAGCGGCCTCGAACACATCACAGATGCACCCGTCTCGGCCCTAGCAAAGTCCTGTCCCCTCCTCCTTGAAATCGATCTCAACAACTGCAATCGCATTACCGACATCTCGGTCCGTGACCTTTGGACCCATTCAATCCACATGCGCGAGATGAGACTCTCCCAATGCACTGAGCTCACCGACGCAGCGTTCCCTGCGCCGCTCAGGAATGATAATGTTCCTCGCATCAGCAACCCATTTCAATCCCCGAGACTTTCAGAAGATCTTCCTCCTCTCGTCCTATCCAAGCCTCTGGATCACCTCCGTATGCTTGACCTGACCTCTTGCTCCCTCATCACCGACGATGCCGTTGATGGCATTATATCGCATGCACCAAAGATCAGAAACCTTGTCCTCTCCAAATGCTCTCGACTCACAGACCGCACGGTCGAGAATGTCTGTCTTCTTGGAAAACATCTCCACTACCTCCATCTCGGTCATGCCACAGACATAACCGATCGATCCATCAAGTCGCTTGCAAGGTGTTGCACGAGGCTCCGATACGTGGATTTCGCCAGTAGGTCGCACCGATTTGAAGATGTCCACAATGCTCAGTTCGCTTTCAGATTGCACCCTCCTCACTGACATGTCCGTGTTTGAGTTGGCTAGTCTGCCCAAGCTTCGCCGCATAGGTCTCGTCCGGGTCAGTAACCTGACCGACGAAGCAGTCTATGCGCTGGCAGAGCGTCACAGCACTTTGGAACGTATCCATCTCTCGTATTGTGACCAAATTTCTGTCATGGCAATTCATTTCCTCCTTCAAAAACTCCACAAACTCACACACCTCAGTTTGACCGGTATCCCTTCTTTTCGTAAACCAGAACTGCAGCAATTTTGCAGACAGCCCCCACAGGTTTGTCAACAGCCGAGCTTTGAGCCTTGCCGTGTCTGACCCTTGGCACAGGAATTCAACATGAGCCAGCGTCTGGCTTTTTGCGTGTACTCCGGAAACGGTGTCTCAAAGCTCAGATCTTTTTTAACAGATTTGTTCAACACCATCACGGAAGACATGAATGGGGATGATGAAGAAACCGAATATGATGATGACTTTGATGAGGGTTTCAATGAGGTGCCTCAAGACGTTGAAATGGAGATAGCCAATGAAGGCGATATTGACGTTGACGAAGATTTCATGCGCGATGGACCCTTCCGCTACCGTAGCGTGGATTCCATTCAACCAGCCCTCAACTCCACGTCGCACCCGCTGGAGGTGCCTATACAACGCAATCTGACGCTGCGACCCAGCCAAGCATCTCTTCCCTCAGTCGATCCAATCACCGCTCTACCAGTTTCTTCCCATCCTGTAACCCAGGATGTTATGCCACCCGTGACAAGCGCCACCAACGGAACGCAACGACGATCACGGGGATTTGGACATCAACCAGTGGTCGAGTCATCTACCTCCCCATCTCCAAGTGATATTGGTTCCAACCGTAGTACTGGAACGACACAGTCGAATGGTGCTACTTTCTTCCGCACATATCATGACTTGGCTTCATTTAGGAATACCGAAGCAATGACCCCAGACTATGTCTATGCCGAGATTGGGCATGGCAGGGGTACTGCCGGGCATTCAGGGCACATGAATTCCGTACCGAGACAGACATTCCCACCCGCCGCCTCGCTCCATGGTCATGGCAACATTGCGCCTACTACGCAAGGGATTACGCAGGTTATGCACTCAGCAGGGATACCTGTGGATGTATATCAGGAACGAGGGATACTGGTGTCAGATCCCCCCATTATAACAGAATCTTCTGTTCCGTGGCCCCACCGCGAACCGCCCTCTCCCGCGACAGTGCAGCCCGGATTTCCGGAGACATACCGCGCCACGCCGTCCGCTATGGCTCCTGATGCAGACCCTCGCGAACCAGAAGCCGGAGGACGGAGTGTGAGGAGGAGCCTGCGAAATACATTCAACGCTGCAGAACACTATGCAACCACCTTCTTATTTGGACGTGGGTCCACTTCTAATAACCCGGCCCACGGCGGGAATACCAATGGCCACACAGGTCAGTGATCAAGGGTCGTAAATGGTGGAAGTGATGTGTGGGTGTTTGCATGAAAAGTTTGGGTTTTGTTTATGTCGCTGTAGTAGTTGTGTTCGTCGTGAATGTAGTAGCTAGCAATCAAGGATATCCTTCCTTCTTCTTGTCACCATCAACGATGAACATCCGCATCGCGAGGGTACGTGGTGAGGAATTCAGGCTTCTCCACAGCTTACCGTTAGCCAGATAGAAGACCTGCAGGGAATGCAAGCATGTAATCTACACAATCTTCCAGAAAACTACACCATGAAGTACTGTACGTCAATAGTGCAGTGCAACTACTCTTCGCACATTCTTTTTTACCAGACCTGTATCATGCTATGACCTGGCCGTCTCTTTCATATGTCGCGGAAGACCACAAAGGACGGATAGTCGGATATATCCTAGCAAAGATGTACGTCTATCGTGGTCACAATTGACTTACGTTTGTCATGCCTACCTGCAGGGAAGAGACGGAGGAACACCAGGATGGTTCGCTACCCTCTGAACCACCGCATGGTCATGTCACATCGATATCCGTTCTACGATCGTACCGGCGACTAGGAATAGCTAAAAAGCTGATGTTGCAATCCCGTGGGTCCGTCTGCTGACGTATTGGCCGTGGACACCAACCCTGTATTTGCAGAAGAGGCCATGTCGGCCAACTACAACGCTGCCTACGTGTCTCTCCACGTCCGAAAATCAAACCGTGCAGCTCTTAGCCTTTACCGTGACACGTTGGGTTTCACTGTCAAAAGTATCGAAGAGAAATACTGTGTGTCTGTTGCTTTTTACTCTGACAGGCACACTAAGAGAATCTACAGATGCCGATGGGGAAGACGCATATGCTATGCAACTGTCATTCATTCAATGATGGCGTACCCCGATAATATGTAACTGAAGTAGAACCGTGCTTCCTTCTTGTGCTACTTGCTATCTTCTGCGGCATCAACTCTCGGAGCTCGTTCTGCTCCGAGCGCGTCGCGGATAACTTGAGTGGTTGCTAATCCCAGCCTGTAATATCCATCATTGCTCCCTGCGTTGAACATGCCCATGTGTGCTTGAACTTCATCTTGAGCAACGCAATTTGGCGAGGGAACGTAATGGGCAAAGGCACGCGATGAGCGAGAGGGCAACATTACAAAGGTTCTCGGGTCTGGATGGATTGGAGGAGATGCCGGTAAAAACACATAAAATCTAGGCAAGGATCAGCAGGCGAAATGCATGAAGCGGAGCACACACGCACACCTTGAAGACTATACCATGATCAGCGTTTGCGGCAAGGAGGTTCTCCAACCTCTCACGCAGTGCCTTTTCGTCCCATAGGCTGCCAACAAACTTCATGTGATCAGAAGCCCAATTGTATCCGGACGCGATATCGTCTCGTCGCAGGTACGCAGCGCCCGCCGTAGCACCCGCAATCACGGCCCCCCCAATGGCATACGCTGCTGGTGCCCATCTAGCCCACACTGATGGTGAGGAGGCTTCCTGTGTTCCTGCGGTGATTCGAAGCTGGGTCGGATTAGGTGTGGGGGCCGATTGTTCGGCAGGTTTGAAGAGCGAGTATACATCAGTGACGATGCCCCGAGTTGCATTCGCATATTCCACAGCCCGAGTGGCACTATTCTTGAAGACGAACGGGTGTATACCGAGGTACTACGGATAAGGGGTTCATTCAACGAAACGAGAATTTGCGAAGAGACTGACCGGAGTATCGAACGTGATGCAGGCTATGATCCTGGGCCATAATGGCGCATGTATATCAGGCCTCGATTTGACGAACTCTAACATGGCATCAGATGCTAGCAGTCCACCCATGCTGAGGACGCCTCCGCATCAGACCTTGCAGTATGACTTGACTGGGTGCTCCAGGACGCACCTATGTCCGCATAGCACGATCTTCACTCTTCCAGCACCACCATGAGCGACCTCTTTCTGGACGGTCAACGTTGTAAGCCAATCTGCGAAGCGCACAACAGCCGCGTCCTGGAGAGAAAGATAGTGTGTCCAATGTCGAATGGGTCATGCGGGGAAGTACCGACCAAATCCCCTTTAGTCTGATGTACATTGTCAACATTCTCTTGGTGTCGGCGATGCGATAGATATTGACTTCATAAGCAGGAAAGACAACACCTTCGACTGGAACATCACGCACGGTCTCTGTTAAGACGTGCTGAAGTCTCGAGGGGAAGTTTTCGAAAGTTGATTCCGTTCCCTTGAACCTGGACGGACGTGAGCGCTTGAGCTTCAGCATCAGATTGGAGGGTCGCACCCGTGAATAAAGACGATGAGGAGAAGATCCCTTGGAAGTGCAGCATCGCTATTCTCATTCTCGGACTGTTTTTCTGGAGTTATCACGTTCATTGTCGACGTCGACAATAAACCTGGTTACATCTATGTACATACTCTAAATACATCACTGAGATTGACTCCAGTCCAAAGCCTGGCTAGAGTAAGGCGCCTGGGTCTGTAAGACGAACGATTGACTTTGACTTTGAGATGCCTCTGGGTCATGGACGGCCTGAGACCCGGCTCGAGGGCCACCGAGAGGGACACTCAAAGCCCCACAACGAAGGTTTTGACCCCTGGTCGAGCCAGTAAGACCACCCGAGTCTGGCGGGCGCTCCGAGATCTGGTTTTCTTCAGGGGCAGGCATACTCGATTCATCGTCCGTAGGCCATTTGAGTTCAGTCTCCACAACCTCGTCTTCTTTCGAGCCCATCCCCTCTTCTTGTGTAAGGTGCCGTTCAACTATCTCCTGCGAAAAGCCAGAGGGCGGACGGCTCCGGGTGAGATGGTCTGTGCTGTCACTGTGCGTCCTTTCAAACATCTCTACGGCTGCGGAGACCGAGTGGCCATCTTGGTTTACCAAACCTTCGAAGGCCGGTGAGGTGGGCAACGTCGGGGAAGAATGGGCTCGAGGAGGGGAAGACAGTTGTGTAAACGTCTCGAACCTATCGTCTTCGGGACATTGGTCTGTCTGAGCAGTTGGCACGGGGATCGCACCGGTAATAAGTTCTGGATTGATACTAGTCTTAGGGCCCGGCTGAAGCGAACATGGGAGATACCTCTCGAGGAGACGCTTGACTGTGTGTTTAGTGAACTGTGAAGGCTCCGCCAGTCCATCTTTCGCATCAGTGCGATCTCCGTCTTTCGCATGGGTTTCATCGGCCAGATGTGCTCATGTTTAACGTGAGCGTCGAGAGCGTCAATGGTAGCAAAGGAGGATCGGCACCAATCCCACCGACAGGAGATGACTGTCATGGTTGAAGCACAAGTCGTATCATACACATACTTGACATTGGCCCTACAAGCTGCCATTGATATTCTCTTGAAACAAACCATCATGGAACGGGACTTGCAAGAATCTGCGATACTCTCTTATGTCGGTCTTCCGCCTGAACACGAACCCCATCCAAGCTCATCACCCATTGAATTCCTGCAGAAATATTTATACATGCTACCGCCGCACTTGATCATCGGCTTCTCATCCGTCACGACCCCGAAGCAACGGAGCGTGATAGCAGCCATAAGAAACCGGAGACTCGCGTACACGGAAACGCATCCCAAACAGCTGGCGTTCGCAGAGGCAATAAGTCGATGGCCACATCTCTGGACTGGACAGGGGCGTCATTGGCCAGAAGCAGCCACGGAGGAAAAAGAGTGGGCTGATGAAATATTTCTGGGAGGTGGTGCACAACAAGTAGGAAAGCTCGGAACGCTGCTGGCAGGCTACGAAGAGGAGAGAAAGGCTGAAAGGATACGAGAGATGAGACGCGAACACGCGGCCGGAGAGTTTGTGCCAGAGGAAGAGGACAGCGAAAACGATGAGGGAGACGCGGCGATGTTGGAGGAATCACCAGAGGAGGAGAAGGCGACATTTGAGAGGCGAATAAGGGAACTATTCATCTATGGCATGTTAGAGGTGAGTAAAAGGGATGTCTATTGGTGGAACATGACGAATGTGTACAGGGAGCGGACTACGATTTAGTAGACTGGAGTGAACAGTACGACGTCGAGGAACAAGAAGGGTACTTTGAGGAAGAGCAGGAGGAGGAGGAGGAGGAAGAGGGAGACGAGTGACCGGGGAATGTGACTGGGGTGTGACCTTGATATTTCTATGTATGGTAAATATTCGGTGCCGTAGTAGTGGAGATGTCGTTTGTGCTTGCCCTCATTCTCGTCGTCGGCCCACCCTAAATGACGAGCTGCATGGCCAGTCTCACGTCCGACATTCAGCGTGCGCTTCAGCTCGCCGTCGGTGAAGCCAACAACCCTTTTGTCCAATCCCAGTCTCACAGAACACTCAAGAAGAAACGCACACGCACCGACGATGCAGCCCAGCCCGAAAAGAAGAAGAAGAAGAAATCTCGGGTTGATACAGACAACGCGTCCGAGTCAGACAAAGTAAAGACCATCGACAAGGAACTCGCTCATCCGCTATCCGCCGACATCACCCAGCAGGACATCTCCGACAGTCAGCACGCCTCATCAGCTGCCTTCCTCAACGCTGTCGTCGCTGCAGCCTCCGCGACATCAGATGCGCAACCCCTCGAAATCGCCCCTTACCAGGCTACTCCGTTTCAAGATCAACAGATTATTCCTGGCCAACCTTCCCCTTACATCCAGTATCCCCCTGTCCATTATTCCTTTCACGATCCCTCTCAGCTCGACCACCCGTCTCCACAGGCCAATCCTATCTTTCCTCTCCTGGGAGCACCACTCCCCGATTTTCACTTTGCATCCAACGATGACATCATCCGCGCCCTCCAAGACATGGACGTGTCCAAGATCGCGAGTGTCCTCAAGTCTCTAGGTGATGCTGCCAGTGCCAATGCGTCACTCACAGGCCCTACCCCCTTCGTCCCTCCTTCCATCCCTCTTCCTACGAATGCAGTCGCTCGTTCTCAGCCCCAGCTGAGCTTACCACCCACCTCTACGGGCCCCATTCTCTCCTCTGTGCCAAAGTCGACGAAATCGTCGCATAAACGTGTTTTAGACATGAGTCTCCCTGGTCCCCAGCAGACCAACCCCGAACATGCCCATATGCTCGCCAACAAGTGGATGAATGCGAGTAAACTGGCAGAACTGGTAAAGACGCAAGGTAAACGAATCATTTCCAACAACTACTTCCGCTTTTGATTCTTTATCCAGGGCTTGTATATAAGAAGGGAAAATTTTCTGCGATAGAGGAGCAGCAACTCAAAAGCGCGATTGAAACCTATAAGGCAGTACGTAGTTTGCAAACACCGCTGTTAACAGTGATTAATGTACCAATCTCAGTCCAGAGGACTTACAGACGATCAGATTCTGGAGATTATTTTTCAGAAAAATGAAAAAGGAAAGGAAAATGCCTTCTGGTCGGAAATAAGTATGCTCAACCCAGTGGTTGTCTGATTTCTGCTTCATATTGTTTGCAGCCGCTGCAATCCCGCAACGCCCGATCATCGCCGTTTATCATCATGTCCGGAGGACATTCCACCCGAAGAAGCAGCAGGGGAAATGGACACCAGAGGAGGACAACATACTGCGGAAGTACGTCATTCACCATTTTACGATAACGCCGCAATCTCAGTGTTTGTTGCACAAGGGCCGTATCTGATCTTGGCCAGCAATGGGAAAAGGTTAGCGAGATTGTAGGCCGGATGTCGTCGGACTGCCGGGATCGATACCGCAATCACATCGCAAATCGTGAAGTCCGTGTTACCGGTCCGTGGAGCAAAGAGGAGGAAGAAGAACTCACGAAAATTGTGACGGAAATGACTGTAAGTCAAGGCAAGGACTTTGATAATGACGTGTTTTGGGGGATTGTTAGCGAGAAAATGGGTAACCGGCGAGGGAGACAACAATGTCGGATCAAATGGTGGTGTTCCTGTTCGTCCAGTGGCACAGTGCACTTATAGTTGTTCTATAGGACGGACTCTCTCAGCAAGACGATTAAGAATGAAGGGCAGAAGCCACGCTGGAGTCCACAAGATGCCTACATTCTGGTTCACAAGTGAGCTTAATGATTTGATGCGGAACCTTTTCGAATACGGTCACGGCAGGGTCGATTCGCTCAAAGTCAGGGACGATACGGAGATTGACTGGAAGACACTCCCCGATCCCGATTGGAACCTGTGGAGTGCACATTCATTGCAACGGAGATGGTTGACAATGAAACGCAGTATCAAAGGATACGAGGAAATGACCCATCAGGGTTTGTAGTGTCCATTTCACCGGATCCGTCGCATCATTCACTCGTCCTATAGAGATTATGGATATCCTTCGCGTCAAGAAGGCTCATCTACCACCCGCGTCGTCTGCACGCCGGCGGAAGGTCACCAGCGCGGCAAACGTGGACGATCAAGATGGACTTTTCGATTCTAGTTCTGGTGCTAGCCAAGTGTTTCAAACACCAGCTACTGAAGTGGGGGGTTCGGAGGGCACGCAGGACAAGGCTCTTGCGGGGTCGCTGGGCGATGTCGATGAGGAATGATTCGACGTATGCTCGCGGGACCAGTAATTGTTCCTTGTTGCATGAGCGATGTAGTACGAATTGGTCGCTCGTTTACTATTACTGCCAACAGAGGCGACGACAACGACAACACAGAGAACAGACCCTAGACGACTCCCAGCAGACCGGTGCCGCTCTTGATGCCCCAGCCCCTAGCTGCAGCAAAACTGATCCCAACACAACTGAGTAAAAACCCTGCGAACCTGGAGCGAATATTGGAAGTGTGGGATGGTAAGGACGGAAAGAAACACACCTGAAGAAAGCGACACGAGATATCGTCCTTTCTTCATGGGGGGTCCGAGAAGAGGCAAAGATGGACCTTAGGACTGCGGGTGTAACTGGGATGCGCTGCGAAGGGCTGGATGGAGATGGGTTCTGAATTGGACCAGTTTCCATGGGTTTTGCTGCGGTTATGGTGGACGAGCTCGAGGTTGTCGATGTCATTGGCAAGGGTGTGGTGGCAAACCACCCAATTGGACCTGATCAGAAGAACACTGGATCTCTCCATCCGACCGCACCGCAACCCTACCACCACTCTGACAACAGCACGCTCACTATGGACGAAACCGATTATGAAGACACGGAGCGACTAATAGACCGACTTCCTGGGACGGAGAGAGAACGACGGTTGGTCAAGCATTTAGTGATACGTGATCCAAACTGCGGAATAAAAGATGAATGGGTCACGCCAGAGGTGTTGTGCTGTCGACGACTCGAGTCTGTGGTACTTTCGGGGGTACCAGACACCTCAGACAAGACGATCGTTCGATTAGCGAGGGATCATCCGAACCTGCAGGGGCTGGACCTGACGGGATGCAAGTACGTGTCGGATGTGGCTATTGTTGAGCTGGTCTCGCAAGCACCACCGCTGCAGTGGTTGCAGCTGAGCGGGGTCGTGCTAACAGACCCGACGGTGTCTGCATTAGCAAAGACGTTTTCAAAGCTGGTTGAGCTGGAACTGTGCGACGAACCGCTGTTGTCTGCGGTATCTGTGCGGGATATCTGGACGTACTCTCGGAAGCTGCGGGTGCTGAGACTCGCACGTTGCCCGCTGGTGACAGACAAGGCGCTTCCGAGCCCGGTCAAGAAGGGCGACAAGCCAACGATGGGAAGCAACAAGCCGCTGCCTCACCGTCCATCGACATGGCTGGACGGATTGCCGCCGCTGATACTGCGACACACGGCGGTCGATCTGCGGGTGCTAGATCTCAGTTATTGCACGAAGCTGACAGACGAGGGGATTGAAGGAGTGCTGGTGCACGCGCCGTCGTTGCACACGTTGTCGCTGGCGGGATGCACGAATCTGACAGACCGGACTGTGGAGAGCATCTGCAAGCTTGGAGTGCAGCTCGGTGGGGTGACACTTGCGCACGTGTGGCGAGTGACAGATGCGGGGATCGTGAAGTTGGCGCGGGCGTGTGTCAGACTCAAGTCGGTGGATGTTGCATGTACGATCTATGCTTTTGACTGTGCGGGTGGTGTGCTGACAAGCTGGAGACAGTCTGTCGCCATTTGACGGACATGTCGGTGTTTGAGCTGGCCGGACTGCCCCAGCTGCACCGATTGGTGCTGGTGCGTGTTCCAAAGGTGACTGACAACGCGGTGTACTATCTCGGGGAGCACGCTCGGTCGCTGGAGCGTCTCCATCTCTCATACTGCGACCGGGTCTCACTCAAGGCGATACACCATCTTGTGCGGCACGTGCCGAGACTGAACCACCTAACCGCAACGGGCGTACCGGCAGCACGCCGGATGGGGCTAAGCCGATTCTCGGATCGACCGCCAGACGTAAGCGGCAGCTCGGCATGGTATCAGAGAGACGAGACTAACAGGTCTTTGCAGACGCTCGATGCCGATCAGCAGTCGGCATTTCGGGTGTTCAGTGGGGAAAACATCGGCGCGCTATGCCGATTCCTGGACAAGGAGAAACTGCGCCGAGAGCGGGCCGAGGCAGCCAACATACCATATGTGCCAAGATCGGACGACAAATTAGACCTGTATTAGTCATACATTTATGACGTCAGCAATAGATCCTAGTGCGCCGCGTCGCTGCAAGTTGATCTCTTTTCTCGGGTCGATGATCATCACCGCTCCTCCTCCGGGATGCTGTCTTATCCCAGGCGCAGTGCGTCTCTCCCAACAATGCTTCTTCCTCCAGACCCAGATGCACCCCGTCGTCTTCATGCCCTCTCAGAACTCCTCTACACTGAGCTCGCCTATCTCCTCGACCTAAGGACCCTCGTCTCCGTAACCAACCTTTACCTCCTCTCTTCTTCCTACCACAGCTCACACACACCCACAACAGGTCTATCTTCGTCGTCTCCCTGCACTCACAATCCGCTCAGCCCACCCCTCCCTCTCAAACCCAGCCATTCCCTACTTTGCACGTCCCCCACACCCGACCTCCCTTTCCCACCTCCACCCTACCCCCCACCTACCGTACCCCTCTCGTCACCTCTTCTCCCCTTCTGACCTCGATACCATCACCAGAAACGCGGAACACATCCTCCACTTCCACGAGACCTTCGTTGTTCAGCTCATCAAAGTCGTCTCTCCGTTCGGCATATCCATCGGTTCAAGGGAATTCCTCTCAGAAAACACTATACAATTCCATTCCGGCTTTCCCGTCGATGTCCACCGTGCCATAAACGCAGTTTCTGTGGTATTCGTCGACCATGTACGCTCATCTCCTTTTCGCACCCGTGTCTCCTCATCTTGTCCTACAGGCCACTAGCTTCGACTTGTACCAATCTTTCTGTTCCGGTCACTTGGAAGCGTTTGATCTCGTACGCAAGGCACAGCACAGATACCCCGCCGAATGGGACGCTTTTGAGTCGCGCTGTGCTGCCATTGCCTCACAGATGCACATGCAGGACCTCTCCCAGGACGATCTCCGCTCCTGCTCAGAATCAAAAAGACAGGCTCTGGATCTATCCCAGAGACGCCATTCTCTTTCGTCCCTGGATGTCATATCGCTTAGCACTCCGAAACCTCCCACCCTTAGTGCTTCCGAGTGTGGTCACGGAGACAAGGACACGACCAATCGAAGACCACGGCTCATGTTCATGGACTACATGATCAAACCTGTGCAGAGGGTCTGCAGGTATCCCCTCTTGCTCGATCAACTCCAAGAAAAGACTGCGCCACACAGCTTCATCGACGATTCTCGCTCAATTCGCAGTCAAGATACCGTGAGACACGCCCTGTGGACCATGCGAACTGTTGCTCGATTGGTAGATGAGGCCCGCCGACGGCAAGATGTGTTTGCTAAATCCGTCCAGATCGTGTCCCGAATTACTCAGGGTCTTTTAACTTCGGCTGCGGGTCACAATAGACCAACCCAACTTGCTTCGTTGCCAAATTTCCTGTCTGTCTTGGGTCCTTGCCATCTTTCTGGTTCTCTGGACGTCATGCACTATCATGGTGTTCATGTGGCTCGATTTGGAACTGTCAAAGCCAAGTATCTTGGCGCATTCCTCTTCCCCGGTGGTTTCCTCGTTCTGGTCAAGGTCGCCAAATCCAAGGCGTATGAACCGAAATATTGGTTTAATCTTAGAGGGTTCGAGCTCGTGGATTCCAACCTCGACGATAGTGCGTGACATGTCTTTGAAACGAGTCGCCCTCACGATCCCTGCCTAGTCCTGTTACCCAGTTGGTTTCGTCTCTCATCGAAGGCGCACATGTTTGAATTCGCAGCATCATGTCGTCGTGAAAAGGACATTTGGGTGGATGCTATCCGAGGTGCTATTGCCGAGGAGGCGCCATGGAGTGATGAACCGCCTTCGAGCCTTCAAACCGATTTCACCACTCCCTTGTCAGAGGACATGCAACCAGAGACGATCAGTCCACTACCAACAATTCAGTCTATCCCGGAGTTGAATGACGTCGAAAGTGCCATTCCGGACTCATCTGCGCCACCCCTTCCCCCGCCGCCAATATCACGAAAAGTTTCGCAAATCCATTTCCATGCCGAAATCCCCGCCAGATATGACATGACTGCACCGCCTACGGTAGCGTTCAGCCGACGGTCGTCGGTCGCTGGCCATGCATCTCAAACTTTGGAGTCGAACACATTCCACCTTGTTCGATCAACAGCATCCGCCAGGGAACAAGTGGATCGTGGTTTGCTAGACGTCTTTTCAGAAAAGTGCCTTACAGCGCGCTTCCATGCTCATACGCACGAAGAGGATCTCTTCGAAGCCCGGAAAGTTACTAGTTCATTTTCAAAATCTGCGTCAGCGCTGACTATGGCAAGCGCGATGAGCGCCGCCGCGAAGAACAGACTAACAAAGCGCGAGAGTGTTCTCGTTCCTCGAAAGAAGAGCTTCATAGAAGGCAGTGATGCAGAAAATCATGTGACTTCTACGCTTTCCGTGGCGTCTAACCCCTCGAAGAGGAGACAACACCACAAACTCAAGATCGTCGCAATGACGAAACCCACCTCCAACCCAGAAGATGAAGATGGAAACGAGCCCCCTCTAGACTCACCTTCCCCGATGTCTCATTGTTCATCTGTATCTTTTGTTACCCCGGTGACACCGCTCGCAGTTCCCCCTCCTTTGCCGACGCTCCTGGGTAGATCCGACAGTTTCCGCCCGCATTCTGGAACATTTAATGATTGTGCACCGAAACGCAGCAAATCGATGATCGAGAATGTCCGTGGGTTTTTCGCCTCTCGGCCAGCGTCTCCGACTACTGTTCTGGGCCGGGCGCCATCCACAAGGAGTGCCGTATCCAATTCGGGCTTGTTAGGTTGGTGGTCAAAGGAATCTCTCCGTAGGAGAGTCCGGAGCGCTCCGGATGTCCCCAGCGAAGAATTACCCTCCGCACTTACGACGATGTCTTTGCACGTAGAGGCTGCCCCGAGGTCCTTGATTGCGACCGCGGACCGGCCCTACTCCCAACCTGACCTTCAATGCCTTTACTCTGGACCAGCCGGGTTATCCGCCACGGATCTCGGGGTAGCTTATCCTTCGCAAAAGAAAGGCGTATTTTCGACGTGTGGGCCTCGGCGTCGCCACACGGCCTCTACGGCCCCCTCAAGGACACAGAGAAACGACGGAAACTTGATTCCAGCTCCTACACGCATTCAACGTAATTTTTCGTTTTTACAGCGATTCGCTTATATAACCAGCACTAGAGACGTCAGAAACGACAGCATACCCCCATGATTGATCGTCCATGATTCCATTATTTCCTTGTCATGATCACTCGTTGAGAACCCTGCAAGCATCCTTCGCATCTATTCACTACCCGTAGCACAGTATCGGTTCATATTGCATTTCTGGTAGAGTTATCTTTTTGATGTACTAGCATCGTTTCGGTTTGCAAACCATTAACAGCAAAGCAAGCGAGGTTTCTGGACCTCGGTCACGTGACCAACGCGGTGTTGTTGGTTTAGTTATACTACTATACTAGGCGTCAAAGGGACCAACGGTCCTTGAAGTTAAGTTGTCACTAGGGGTTGATGAAGGTCAATGGCGCTCAGCAATTCACCTCGAAAAGTGGTGCCTCTGGCCAGTGGTAATGATACCCCCTCCTTGAAACGCGCCGGTAACACTGTCACAAAACGCGTATTCTATTGTGGGGTTGTGGTAGAAGGATGCGAGGGTGGAAAGAAACTTCCTGAGGGTGGGTTACTGTGTTATATGTGGTGGAACTCCAGACGATTCCTTTCAGATATCCAAGATTTGGTACTCTCCCTCGGAGAGCCATGGCTTGGTCAGGACGAAAACAACATCTTACCCTCTGCCACTGAGACTACCATCACACACCACACAGTGAGCGGCACCTTCAAAGTGACTGCCAAGCCTGACACACCTCGTTGAAGGACGACTCGCAGCGTAAACGATCGGCCACGGACTTGTCTGCGTTGTCAGATGTCATAAACGAACTAGTGAATACCGAGCGGTCGTATGTCAAACGCCTCCGGACCCTCAAGAACGACTATGCAGATCCGTTGCGCCAGTTCTCCAAAAGCAAGAGCACAGCGATATTGCCAGCCTACGAGGCAAAAATCCTCTTTGGCAACATCGACAACCTCTTACCAGTCAATGAAGCATTCTTGACGGATCTAGAGAAGATGGTCGCGCAGAACGGATCCCGAAACATAGGCGACGTTGCTCTCCGACATTTCAAAGATCTCAGAGGCTTTGAACATTATAAGCAATACTACGTCAAGCGCGAAGAAGCTCAGTCGATTTTCGAGCGCGAGACGATGAAAAAGTCCTCTGGGTTTGCAGCATACGTTGACGTGAATGACTCTCTGACACGTGATTGGTCGTCGGCTGACGTCTCTTGGATTTGCAGAGGATTAAATACTCGAATGCGGAAACGAGGAACCGGGTCGGGTTGCGCGAACTGCTGATGGACCCGGTGCAGCGAATACCTCGATACACTTTACTCTTCCGCACAATGGTTAAACTCATGGGACCGGATGATGCTCAACGTGCCAAGTTGATCGAAGCGGATGAGATAGCGAGCAAAATTGCGCAGGCCGAGACCGATGACGACACTAGGCGCGCAACAATCATGTTTTGTTTAAGCAAAACCATCGATGAATTTCCTGCTGGGCTGGTATCGAGTTCGAGGCGATTCATCGACTGTATCGACGTAGAGGACATCATCAACGATGGCCCTCCTGGCGCATCCTCGTCTGCGTCCAGTGTGTCTGCTACTGCATTACATTGCACGCTGTTCTTGTTCGACGATAAACTCATGATTGTGAAACGACCAGGCAGCGGAGAGAGGAGCGGACGGTTGTTATCTAGGTTGGATGAAGTAGAGAAGCTGGTTAAAACTGGTGGACTGCCTCATGGGGTGAAGAAGAGCGGGATGATTTGCAAGGGGGTTTTTGATCTCTGCGACATTGTCGTTGCTGACGTTGCTGATCCCGGTAGGTTTTTTATAGCGCTTCTTGATCATATGCCAGGCTGAACCTCTTTGCACAAGAATTCCACATCTACATTGAAATTCCTCCCCAGGATCAAGGTGATAGGTGGTCAGGTCGGCCGTTCCGTTCGTTTTCAGTCGTATTCCCACCTTCTCCCATCAACCTGGATCCCAGCCGAACGATGAGCGAGAAAGAACGCTTTTTGGGAAACCTCTGGTCGGCTCAGGCAAAGTACAGAACCAGATTAGGACAATCTGTCGTACTGTGTGCCGATGAGAAAGAAGTTGAAGTCAGGGGCGGACGGCTCACCGTTGCCCGCACATATTTCAATGTCTACCAGCGAACAGCATTTTTGCAAGAGTGCAAAAAGGTAGTCCCTCCGATCTTGTGTGTGTTTGCCTGTGGCTCACGATCCGTTCAGACAAAGATCGTCATGCACATTGATCCGCTGGGTACGGCAGACCCGTTACCTTTTGGCATGGGAGGTCCCCCATATGTGATTGTGCGCATTCATCCAATGGCCGGGGAGATATCCCGATATTCTGTCTCTTCGAGTGATCCGAATGACGACCCCGAAGAAGAAATAGTACAAACATCTAGGATACCGGGACGCATTGTACAGACCAGTGCGTCGACATGATTTCCACTGTCACTCGCTGATGTTTGTCGTAGCTCAACAATATGGTCTCTTCAAATTCCGCACAGGAAACGATTCACGTCCCGCAACGCCGACGGCTGGTACAAAATCCCGAGCACATATTTTTAGTTTGGATGCAATATCAAGGAACTTCTTTAACACTCGCCAGGGGTCGTCAAAGGCAGAGCTGTTCAGTACGTCTATAGGGAGCCACCGGCGTACAAAGTCATCTGGGAGTCGGTCGTCAACACACACACAGACCACCACTACAGCGGAGGGTAGCCTCGCAAAGTTCTCCTATCGCTCTGGATCGACCAACACTGCTGCCACCTCTTTCATCTCTGGGGATGATGACTCCCCGCTTAATAGATCCTCCACTTCCCGAAAGAAACTCGCTAAGAGAGGTCGCTCCCCCGCTAGTGGTCATTCTTCTCAGCCTGTTTCCCGGTCTTCTTCGTACGAACAATTGGGTGGTGGGTATGAGGAGGAAATGGCCGATGAACAAGTGGTGCTCGACCGGTCGGATCCTGACTTGACAATGCGCTTGGAACTCGCGAGGCAAAATAGCCAGAGTCAGCATGGCAAGTATATCCCTGTAGCCACGGAGAAAACTGTGGAGGACACGATATACGAGGGTATGCTTTTCACGCTCACGTTCGATTTTAATGATGTGTAAACACATTTTGCAGAGGATCCTCCACTCCAGTTACGTCCAATGTCGCGCGCATCGATGGCAAAGGAAAACTCTTTGTCAGGTTCCCGACAGGCTTCGAGTTCCCCTGGGAGAGGCTTATCTGTGCCAACTCAGCCTGATAATTCTGTAGAGGCACGCCGATTCGGACCACGCAGCCCCTCTCCCCGCCCCTCAATGAGTCCAGCGATTTTGCCACGACAAGAGCTTCCCTCAGCAGAAGAAACGATGGACGACAAGTCATTACCGTTCCAAAACCCTGAACAAACCCTGGACGATGACTCCTCCCCATCGCCTCTCCCTCGTAGTAAACGGCAAGCGTTTGGGCCTTTCAGTCAGAACGATAGTATCCCCAAAGCCACGAACGGCGCTGTGACACAATTCACTAATATTGAACCACTCTCGATTAAGAAGAAATCATCCACTCGTTCTGGTCACAGTTCACATGCGCCAACACGTAAATACAGGACGTCACCGCTCTCGAAGACAACAGGAAGAGTCATCTCGCCTCGGAAAGTGTCACCTCAAACGCTCAAACCAACACGTCCCTCGTTTTCACATCTCACTACAGAGTATATGGAAAATGTACTGCAGGTCGTGACTTTGGCTAGAGATGAGGTTTAACCATTTACTACATACGGATATCTTATAACCTGCTCACCATTTGTCCAGGTTGAAGTATCGCACCGTGCAGTAAAAAGGATGAGGGTGGATGTCGCAGATCTACGCTCGAATTCGAGTGGCAGTCCAGGTGATTCATGGAAACCCTCCTCTCCAGACAAGAGTCTTGCACGTACCCCCCGAAGAGCCAATCCTCCACCGCTCGTAGGTCTCAATCTTTCAGCTTGGCTGTTCAGCAAGTGTTCACCAGTGTCTCGTGACAAGACCAGGGAAGCTCAACAAAGAATGGAAGAGATGCATCAACTTATTGGCAAGCGGCAAGTCGAAACGCCAACTACCCCACTTAATCGACCACGCAGTTTCATAGGGGAACTGAATGGATCTGAGACTGTTAATTCGGCAGCTTTGACCCGTGTGGAAGAGTCATTAGCAGATACAGACCAAAATATGGTTCACGCTATATCACACCATGAAACTCTGCGGAATGATCTCGAACAGTTCATGCTAGAGGTTAAGGAGGTGAGCTCTGACGGGTTTGCTTGGTTTCTGCGGCCCAACTTTTTCTTAGAAAGCTGCCGACCTTGATCGCATGCGGGTAGAACTACAGAACACCAAACGTCAATGTGAGCTTGTCAAGAGCTTGTTGGCGGATGCAACCACTGAGAAAGAAATCATGTATGACGTAGGTGCACAAATGTTGTGGCGTTGAACACATGGGCTCATCAATCAGGCGTTCAACGAGGAACTAGATGCAATGTACGACGACGCGAACCTTCCTCACGATGCGGCTTGGGAGTCAATGACAAGTGACTTGCGTCAAACGAAGGAGGCAAGGAATACCTTAGGCAAGGAGAATTCGTAAGCTTTCTGTACCCGCACTTGGATACGCTTCACAAGTTGAACAGGGAGCTGAAACGGAAGATTGCCGAGCTAGAGTCAGAGAAAGAGGAGTAAGTCCGCCGGTCTCTTGCTGATTCTTGTCTGACCCCCCTATACTAGGTGGGCTCTGTTGCTACGGGCTCATGGACTGATATCATGACATGTTTCCCTGATTTCGACCTCATTTTTACATTTCATTCTTGTCTTCATTCTTGTCTACTTACTCACAACGCCATTTCCGCAGCTGGTCTGCATCAACAGCTGACAGACCGCACTGTGTTTTACTGCTCGTCGTGCTACTAACTTTGTTAATTTCTTGCGCTTCATAGGAAAAGACAAACTGTTGTAAGCAACTGGCCTTGTGTGGTCGGGCGAATTGGGCACAGTAGAGACCTCCAGGTCAAGACCCAACTACTCCTGCTGAGTAGCGGCGGAGTAGCTATTGAGAGCCAGAATTGCCTACAAAGAGCCTCACCGACCTTTCCGCGGCTGATTGGAGCCATCGTCCCTGAAATTATTTTCGTTGTCATCATCGTCACCTTTTTCGATATCCATGTTGATATCGTTGCCCATTGATGAGAGACATGCGCATATCTAACAGTATGTCTCATTACAGCTCGCGTGCCAGCGACCATATCGCACTCTTCTCACCGACAGACTACGTGAAAAGATATTGGACTGACCTCGCCCAATTGTTGGATAGTACACTGCCGCCCATTCATTCAAGACATCCCGACACAGGACGCTCCGTTCAGCCATGCAACGCTCAATCCGTGATGCCTTTCCACTTCTCCACTGTCATCTCTTCCACGCAAATTGCACATTCTTCTGCACCTGCGATGTATTCGTGTCAGTGGTGTTACACATTCGTTGCAGGAGCTAGACAAGATGCGAAAACTCGAGGAATGACTGATGCAAACCTTGATAACCACCTCCTCGCCGATATCATACCCCCAAGATCAGCTATTTCGTTCGCCCCCTGCCCAATCTCTGTCTCCAAGCTGGGACTGCAAGCGTGGAGTAAATGATCATGGCCGGAAAGCGTACCCCTCGATCATCCGCCTATTTTTCTCGCGAGCCCGGTGCGCTGATTGACACACAGCATGTTGCGAGTGGGTTAGAAGACTTGCTGTCTCTAAGTGGTGAACTCGGCGTTTCAGCGGCGCAATCCGACACTGGGAATCACGTTGCAGTTGGGATCTCAGATTCCAGCCCTTTATCGTGTCGCATGAGACTCTGAATTTGCTTCTGCACACTGGACATTGCTTCTCGCAAACTATCCTAGAGGGACTTCAAAAGAAGTTGTTTGCTGGAGAGGAGAAGGAGAACATCACAAGCGGTGCAGGCAAATCGACTTAAGTAATAAGTTAATACAATCGAATTTTAGAAGAATTTCAAGTCCCTGTCGATTAGTGGTTAAATCGCCACGTTGTGGAACTCACAGTACCGTGGCGCCGCAGGTTCAATTCCTGCCAGGGACAATCCTTTTTTTTTTCTCCGGATTTGGAAGGCCGACAAGTGTTGTTTTGTTGTGGAAGGGGTTTCGTCGCGATCATCAATCATGGGTACGCGAAGAACACTTGGGACGATTGATCTCTGTTTTTTGGGGACTGCTTCTGCCCAACCGTCTTCGACAAGGAATCACTCTGCGACAGCGTTACGGTTGTGTGGGGAGGTATGGCTGTTTGACTGTGGAGAGGCAACTCAGCACCGAATACAAAAAAGCACGATCAAGATGGGGAAGATCAGGAAAATATTCATCACACATACACATGGTTCGAGTTTACCCCCATTCAGCTACTGGTCGTCAGTGACATTCAAGTACGCAAAGGAGATCATATATTTGGTCTGGTGCCATTGATGGCATCTGTCGCGAACGGATCTGGGAGCATGGTTGACGACCTCAAGGACCCTCGGACACAACATCTAGGCAATGTTGACGCCGAGGTCAGTCCATCACATTAAATGGCACAGTCTCGCAGTCGTCAAGCTCACGCGATGATCAGCCTCTAGAAATTTATGGACCGCTCGGGACACGCGCATACATTCGTGCAGCGCTCACGTACACGTACACCATCCTGGCAACCCCATATATTGTTCACGAGCTTCGGTTTCCGAACAATCCACCCAGCGGTGGTCGAGCTGACCTGCCCCTTCACTCGTCCGAACTGCCTTGTGGTCGTGACATACTTCAAGTCGATGGGGTGTGGAGAGATATCTTCAAGGACAGACTTGTCAGTGTATCCGCAGCGCCAATTCTGCATTCCGTGCCATGCGTGGGGTATGTCATCCAGGAAGCCCCCGTGCCAGGAAAGATCGATCCACAGAATTATATCCCAAGTATCAAACGGACCGAGGCCCCGATGTCGGTCATGGGTCGCTTACAACAAGGTGAAAGTGTCGAACTTTCAGACGGGACTGTCTTACATGGGCCGCCCCCCCGTCCGGGCAGAAAGATTGTGATCCTTGGTGATACGTACGACCCGTCTGCTATCGCGGATATCGCCTATTCACCCGATTTACTCGTCCACGAAGCGACAAACGCATATCTGCCCGGGATAGATCCAACTACCAAACATACCGACACAATGGAGGATGTCGAAGCCAAAGCAAAGTCCAGGGGCCACTCAACTCCACAGATGGCAGCCGCCTTCGCGTCACGAATCGGAGCGCGAGAGCTGGTGTTAAACCACTTCTCTCCAAGATACCCCGGAAACGACGACGTTAGTGTGGAGTCGAGAATTATAATGGAGGGAATAGCGAATCTGGCGAAGGAACAGTTTACGGGCAAGATTGTTTGCGCTAGGGATCTAATGACAGTAGAGATAGAATTTCCACAGCAGAATACGAACCCTTGATGGTATCAATCATCCGGAGGGTCGGATAATGCACTGCTTGAGTCACTTGCTTCTCCCTCTTCCAATTCTTCCCTAATCTTTTTTTTCGGTTTTATTTGCTTCGGGTCCTCTGCTACTTCTCCCATTTCAATGTCATCATCTTCGGCTTGGTCGAAGGGTATCGGGCTACCTCTCGAGTGTATTTCTTTTTGCAACGACCGCGGAGTTCCCGACCGTGAAGCTGCATCTCTGGCTGCGGAATTTAGCTTCGACGGCAGTGGAGCGTCGAGCAGCTCAATATCTTCTCTCTCTGCGACGTCAATACCACCCACATACATCTCATCGTCGACGGGCGGGGTCCCTTGGGTGCCGTCTTCAGCATCAACGGATTCTGCGGCAGGTGTGGGCATCGGAGAGGCTATGCGAGACACTATGTTCTCCTTATCTTTTCCTATTAGACGGAGAGAGCTGAGATCCAATACGATATTATCCAGAGCAGACTTTTGCCCCCTGATAATGCGTTCCTGTGTCTCATGCTCTGATAGAATTGCGGTCATATCGTTCTCCAGTGCCAAGATCGACCTTGACGAATTGAGTTAATATCATCTTGGAACGAAGACACGACAGGAGGCGTACCGCTCCAGTTCCTCGCGACTAGGGAGCGTGTTGATCTTCTCCGCAATCGAGTCGTACTCCATCTTCCGCCTGCGCTCCATCTGCGCGTGTTCCAACGCAACCTTGAGCTCACTAATCTGACTGCGTAACAGATCATGTTCCTGCTCTGGGAGGACGCGTTGGATGGTTGAACACATCTGTGCGGACTGTAGCACTGACCAATCCTATGTCGCTCCCGTTGGTACTCCTCCACCTGCCTCGACTCGGCCTCACATATCATCAGGCTTTTTTTCAACGCCAACTCAAAAGAGGCGAGTTCGACTAGAAACGCTTCACGTGCGTCGTCAACGCTCCCGCCATGTGCTGGTGGCAATAATGGGGTGTGTGCAAGCGAAGCGTAATTGTGAAACTTTTTGACGAGGCGGCGAAGGGCGCGTTCGTCGTTGGTAATCCGTGTGTGGATGATGGCGTCTAATTATTGCGCTCAACCCGCATCAAAGGCTGGGTAATGAATACAGTACCTTCTTCCTCAGGAGAGAGAGACGCGAAGGTCGATGTTGCAGTCTCGAGCTGATTGTTCGCGGTCGACATTAGAAATGGATAATATGAATTGTATCCCACGGCAATAGTACAATACAATAATAATCAAGTCAAGTCAAGTCAAGTCAAAGTCTACAAGCAACACAACTCAGCCCCATTCATCCGACACAAAGGGTGTCACAAGGTCATATATCTCCTCATTCCCTCGGCTGTTCTTGTTCACCTTGTTCCTTCCAATTACCCGCTTGATCATACCTCCAACCCCCTTCCTCGAGACCTCCTCATCAATCGCACCACGTTCGACCTCGGTCTGATAACAGCTGTCGATATACTGCGCTAATTTGCGTATCCCACTTGAGCTATCGCTGGCGGCCCTACGCGAGTCTTGAACAGCCGATTGCAGGTACATCGCGAGGTTGGGAAAATTAATCGGGAGATTGGGATATGGGGTTGTCGAAGTTGATGGCACAACATAATATTTGGCCATGGGCGACTCGGAACCATCACGAAGAAGAGTTGGAAGCGGTGACAACGTATACGAATAAGGTAGAACACTGACATCCCCGTTGGTGTACTTGTGTGAATTCTGCAGATTGGAAGGCACGGGATGGTCCGTCGTCAGGTAAAGCACTGTTCTCCACTCGGACGCAGAATGATGAACCTTTGGGGGACCCGGCTATGAGTACAGCCCCATCCCAGGAAAGGATTTCAGACCTACCTTGACAAACTGAATCACAGTTCGCAGCTTGAGGTCATGCTTGGCAACGCTGAGCGCTTCTACGGTGGGTTCTACGCGTGTGCCGCTCAGCCTAGCCATCAATTTTAATAACCTTCGCCAGCTCGGAGCCTGCAGATGAAACAACGGCGCTTTCCCATATGGGAGTGTGATCACGTTCGGCATTGCGCCAGCCATCGACAATAACCCCGTTGAGATAACAGGGAGAGTAAATCCTAAAGCTAAACGACAGCATGAAATATGTGCCAAATGTACTTGAAAATCGGACATACAGATTCCCACAAGCATCTCTCGTTCAACATATTGATTTGCTGTCGGCGGAACAACGGGTCGTGTAGACGGTCCTGGTTCTGCATCTACATCCTCCTCACCAGCTTTATCCAGTGAGTCCGGATTAACCGGCGACATAAAAGAAAAGTTAGGGCTCGTGGGAGAATAAGTGGGGGATCTGTGTCCTGTGGAGGGGGGAGCAAGTTCACTGCCCAAAGAACGTCCAGCTGTGGCACCATTTTCGGACGAAACCGATGACCAACTTGGTCTCGGTACAAAGGGTGGCTTCGGCAAGTGATCACTACTACTTGAGTGCGTCAGTGACAAGGACGGGGAACCGGGTGCACGATCCGAAGATGCGATATCGGTTGGAAGGCATGTGTTGGAGGTTGCTAAAGACGAGTTGGACGCAGCGGTCAACCGACTCAGGGAAGGAGGGAGGGGATTTCGGGCAAGATTAGGAACGATATTAACATACAAGGGCGGTGTTGGAGGTAGCGTATCCCGGAGCGTGTACAAACTTTGAGTGCTGCCCGGAGTCCCTCGAGCAAAGTCGCTCGAATCATTATCGGGCTCCCTTTTGCTTGTAGGGGAAGGCAAGGGGGGAAATTCTTCATTTACGGAGGAAGAAGAGGACGCCGTTGGGGTTATGATATGTAGCCAGCTTTCACCTTCCGGAGGGTGCATGGGGGTCTTCACTGGAGAGACGGATAACCGATCTATGGATGTTAGTCCAGGTGAGGATAAAGATGACGGTGAGTACGCGTTTAGAGAATATACAACGTTGGATAGTAGTCGCGACTCTTCTAGGGCTCTTGCGAGTTCCTCCTCTTCCTGTGCGATCAACTCCTCCTCGCGCCTTTGGGCTTCTAATGCAGAAAGTGTAAGCGCGCGTTCAATGTCCTTTTCGTTTGACGTGGTCCGCGAGGCAATAGGTCCGGGCGGCTGAGAAAATGTGTTTATCACGGGGAGCGGAATCGAAGCGGGGTAAAGTGGAATTCGCGAGGCAGGAGCAATGGCCAGAGCGGGCGGTTTGGGTGGGACAGGGGGCAAGGAACTGACCAGGGGTTTGAGCAGCGCTTGCGGTTTCTGAGGTACGGGTGGTGGTGGTTGGGAGAGGAAGTAGTCACCATAGAGGGACGAGCGTTGAGGAGAGTTATAAGGAGAGGTCATGGCCGAGCGGGGTTGCTGTGTGACACTTTTATCCCATATTCTTGCGCGCTGCCGGCCCGGGGTGAGGCTGGGCGGTATTATTGAGGAGGAGGGGTTGATCGACATCTCTGGCAGATGCGGTGATGGGCTTGATTCGCTTGTATGACGGGGTCTGGGAACAAACTGGACTGGAGGTGGGACATGCAAAGACGCAGCGTGGTGGGGTGTACGAGGAGAATACTGCCAGGCTGAGGAGGGGGTGAACTGCGTTAAAATACAGATGAAGGGGTTGAATACCTGGATGGTTGTAGGACTGCATCGCCGGGGGGAATACCGCCCGTAATGTTGAGCACAGCGACTGGTACGGTGTGTGAGCAGGACAGGATGGCGGTGGAGGAGGTGAGAGCAGCGCGAGGACTCGCTGAGCGCCCATCTCGCCTGATTTGTAGAGTCCCTTAGCTCACATCAGCCAGGCCCTCGCGACAGCGACAATCAACCATTGCTCGACGTGCGCGCGTTGGGATAAAAGACAATACTCTAGCGTACAGTATGCAGAGCGTGAAGACAAAATTTATGCTGGTGAGTGTGCTTGTGAACAAGGAATCGAGAAGAATGTGGATGGCATGGCGTATGAGTATATGGTGTACTTGCAGCAGAAGATAAAATGAGAGGGAACCAAGAATGCATAAACGAACGCATAAAACAATCATGAAACACGAGAAGGAACAAATTTAATCGCAGCAGTGTGCGAAACACCCTGCACTGCGGACGTCTTGAAGCCCAACTTGCGCATCACCGCTAGCAGATCTGCCCTCTGCAGTGGCTTAGAAAGTGACGCTGCAAACAACCCGTTCTGCTCGTCGCCTGTGCTGTAAGCGCTAACGGCAATAATTGGTGTATAGGTGTTTTTATTATTCGTGCTCTTGATATACCGCGCAGCACTTTCACCGTCCACTACCCGTCTCTCACGTCAGTAATCGCGAACTGCGATTGAAAGAAAAGGATACACTTACGGACTGGCATGTGGAGATCCATCAGGATGCAATCAAATTCTGTGCAAATGCTCACATTAGATTTTTTTTAATACCCGCGGCACAACTCACTGATGTCGCCCATCGCAACGCCGATTGCTTCCGAGCCATCGGAGACCACCACGCAACGACACCCGAGACGGATGAGTAGTGTCTCTATGATCTTGGCCGTGATGGGGTTGTCCTCGGCTAGAAGGCAAGTCACGGCTCGGTCCGCCGGATCTGGCCCCTTGCGCAGATCTACGGAATGAACTGACGAAGGAGGCGTCACCTCCAACTGACTTAAGCTTTGTCCCGCCGAAGATGGCCAATTGTCGGAATTCGACCCATCGCCCGCACTGCTCGAAATAGACGCAGTCCGTAGGCGGCTTGGCATAGTGTTTCTGCGCTCGACGCCATCAAGGTGATTCAGTTTGAACCTTTCAATTGCGCCAAATTCTGAAGGCTTGCGGCTATGATTGCCAGAACTACTACCCGGTGTGGATGGTGGTATGCTTGCTCTTGACGGTGACGAAGCGATCGACGACGTCGACGTCGACGGAGAGGGAGGCCCTTGAGAAACCGTCTTTTGGTCCATGGATGTCACGACACTCGGAGGCTTCTTGTGCCGTTGTGACAGGCTACGCCTTCGTGTAATGCTCGCTGGGTCAGATAAGGTATGAGCGATGGGGGTTAACTGATCCGTCTTGAGTTTGCGAATCACATCATCGTTTGCCTGTTTCAAGACCGGTAAGTTCTTGAAACTGAAGGATCCAAAGTCGTCGCTCGCTGGAGAGGGTGCCGGATCCCGACTACTTGGTAAGGAAATGCTCGGCTGTGCGTGATTTATGGTGGGACTGTCGACATTCGTGATGGCAATGTCGTCGTCATGGAAAAGCTGAGGTATCGCTCCTCGAGGGTCAAAATAATCTGTCGACTCCGGATCGGAAATCTGTGGTATGAAGGCGGCTTCCTTTGAAGTGACTTTATCCCATTCAATTCCTTCGAAAAAGGGGTGATTTTTGACTTCATCAGCACCGTTAGCACCCAAACGCGTTGCGGAATTCGTGTCCATGAGTCTTCGCATGAAATCCTTGGCCTGGTCCGAAAAATCTACCCAATCCTCGTGCCACTCGATCTGTCCGGACAATATGTTTTCAAATACCTTTTCCGGAGTGTCAGCGTGGAATGGTGGAATCCCATATAAGAATTCGTATGTGATGACTCCGAGAGCCCACTGAACGGTAATAAGTGAAAGAACACTTCTGAATAGAAAAGTGAAGAACCGTACCCAGTCAACGGCGGCATCGTCACCGCGAAGACCTAGTATTGTTTCAGGGGCTAGATAGTCCGGTGTACCGACAAATTTTTGTTCCCCAGGAGTATTACCGCCCGAGTGCGAGCGCAAATCTGTGGTAAGTTCGGTAGCAAAGGATTGTAGAGGACTGTCTGCGGCCCTACTCCGTTTCGAATAAGGGTTGGACACCAATTCAGAGCCACTACCTGACTCGCTAATATCGTCCCCGGGGAACTGGAACAACGACGTTCCATTCCGAGACGCAGAATAAGAGCCTTGAGCAAAGTATGAACCTCCGTCGGACGGGACCATCGGGGAGGAGACCAGGCCCGAATCCAAGGAAGGAGGGCGTGACCGCGAGTCATACCTCGTCCGATGACGTAGTCCCATTCCCATAGGTCCTTCGCGTGTCTGTCGGCCTAAAAGACCAATCCTGCTCAGCCCAAAGTCAGTGAGTTTCAAGTGGCCGTGCTGGTCGATAAGCAAGTTATCCGGTTTTAAGTCCCTTATATCTTCCGTCAGCATAGCTATTCATGAAAACGCAGTAGACTTACCGATGAACAACACCTCGTTCATGGAGGTACTCAAGGCCGAGCACAACTTCGGCGATGTACTGACGCGTCCATTCTTCCGGCAGCGACCCCAGTGACTTGATGAGAGCAGCACAATCGCCGCCATTCAGGTATTCCATGACGAGATAAAGGTTCTCTTTGCTTTGGAAGGTGAAGTATAATTTCGCTACAAAAGGTGACTCCGCTTGATTCATGAGTATCATCCGTTCCGCCTTGACATTCGTAATCTGATTTTTCGCAATCATGTCGGCCTTCTTGAGGACCTTGATTGCATAGTAGTCCCCTGTAGCCTTCTTCTTGGCAAGGAAGACCGAACCAAACGCGCCCTTACTGATCGGCTTGATAATATCGAAATCCTTAATAGAGGTTGCGGTAGAGCGGGACAATGGCGCTGCAGATGGCTGGCGAGGCGACAGGGGCGCACTGGACGATGTTGGGCTGAACAACGGATTGACGGTGGAATGTCTCCGATGGCCGCGGCGAGTAGCGGTGGGGCCATCCCGGGGGAGGATGCTAGGGGATAGGGGAGGCGTGACCAGAACTCGGGGTTCCAAAAGATTATTGATAGATCGACGAGCCCTTAGAGTGCCATTCTCCACCGGAGCTTCATTCAGGTCCATGAATGGTGGGTGGTCATCTGGGCATGCAGAAGCAGTAATCGGTTCCGCGAGAGCAAGAGGGGAGGATATAGATGATGGTGTTGAAGATCTAGTGGGCATCTTGTTCATCATTTGCCAAGTTGGTGGGATTGAGGTAGGAACGGGCATGGATACTAATTGTCGGTTCTCGTTCAGAACGACGGGAGCTGGGGACGAAGGCGCCACAGGTGTAGGACCAGATGACAAAATATCTTCAACAGAATTGACAGAAGTATTCTCCAGCGAACTCTGAGGCAACGCAGGGCCCACCATTGCTTCAGATGTCGTATCCCCAATAGCCGGCAAGTCGTTTTCGTCATCGCTTCCTTCGTCATATTCAGCATTCGCTAAGCTTTCCTCTATTCTCTCCTCCCATTCATGCCACACCTTCTCCGAATATCGGATAGTATTCTGCATTCGGACAACATTATCCACCTTTTGTCGCATTATGCGCTCGGCATCCTCGACCAGTCGTGTCAACGCGGCATCCTCTATCGTCGGTTTACACCAATTTCGCACTTGAGACATCCTCCGTTCTGCGTTCGGAGAGAGTAATCTTTGCCGTTCAATAGGCTCCTTCGATTCCTCTTCCTTGAGTGAGGGAATAGTAACCTCCAGTGCAATCAGTAAAATTTCGTCCAATTGTTCTAATAGGCGACGCTGCATTTTCTTTACGCCAACCCGTTGCATTTTGTTCGTCCTGAATAGCTGAAGGGGGTTTGACATGCTCGGGGATGTAGATGGAGTGAAGATGGGCACTCCACGGTATTCGGGAGTCATCGCTGGGGAGGTCTCCAACGCATGCGAGAGATCTTTGATGGTGTTTCTCAGTTCGCCAATTGATTCATTGCATTCGCCGATTTCTGCCTCCAGATGGTGGACCTCCGCGCAAGTCTCGCTGTGCTTCTCAAAGTACCACTGTGGGATATGACACTCACAGATGCGACACAGGATTGGTTCAGTGGAAATAGGCTGCGTGAACGGAAAGGGTGCGGCTGACTCATCATCCATACGCTCCGGAATGTGTGTTTCTTCAGGCAGGGACTCGTGATCAATTTCTCCGGACTCCAGAATGATGGGAGGTGACGGATACTCAAACCGCGGAGGAGCGACGGGTTTGACAACCCACATTGTATGAGAAGGTTGGGCGTCCTCACGGTCAATCATGAGCATACCCTTACCTTCCATCTGCTGGTAAAAAACACCGTTCGCAAGAAGGTCATGGCCATCAGGTTGGACCTGCAACCGGAACCTAACTTCGACCGTGCGAGAATCATCTTGTTGAAGACGTTGAGTTGCATCCTTGAAAACGGTCCAATCTGGCGGGAGAAGTAAGTGCGATATTCGTGTTCCAGCAAGTTCTGAGGGTTCAGTACTGAAACCATCAAAAGTCAGATTATTGTCACCAAGTCAGAAAGCCAAAACTTGCCCAACCACGACTCTCCATGCATAATTTACCCAAATGAAATGATCCCCATCCAGGCTGAGTTCCATGATAATATTCTGGTTCTGGGCAGTTTCGGCCTGAAGGCGCAAGCGTTCGGTAGCGAGGATACGAGCAGATTCGTTGTGCTCGGGTAGTTTATTGAGAGATGAGCGAGAAAGTGGATCGGGTGAAGTTGACTTTCGTAAGGGTTCCCTAGAACATTCGTCTCTCGAACGTCTACCCTGACTGGTCACCCGACTCATTCGCAGACGATGGTCATCTTCAAGAGACATACGTAAGGAGTCTTCCCTGTGACCACGAGTAGTCGGTGTCGGTGCTGGAGGCTGTTCTTCCAAGGGCTTGAGCACGAACATGAGAGGCTCGTCTTGCTCATCTTCGTTATTGTCATCGAAATTCCAAAACTGTTTCTCTGCTTCCCACCACTCCACGACCCGACTGAGACTGGCGACGGCAAGTAAGACCTGCACGTACCAATTTCGGCCGTGCCAATCTGGATGGTCTTCCCAAGCCCTTCCAATGTACTGCACACGTTGGACGAGGGACTCGCATGCTTTTGGTTGGGCTGTAAGCTGCGCAACAGACATTTCGGTGACATCGGTTGCGACGCCGATGAGGTCGTACAAGGCAGTCATGATGGGATCAACAGGATCATCGACAAGTATGCGGGACGAGCGACGATTAATGGTAGAGACTGGAAGCACATCAGAGAAGCTGCCATGTGTAGTAGTAGGAGGGAGAGGAGATCTGGATCTGGAAGTGGAACGTGAACTCTGGCCGGATCTAACGGGGCGAATAGGAATATGGACTGTGCGGGAAAGCCTGCGAGAAGAGAGGCACTGGGATGGCCAGGTAGTGGGGGGGATGGCGTTGGACTGCCTGCGAGGACTGGTAGTATCAGAGAGAGATGTGGCAGGGACGATGGGACTAGGCCCAGCGCTAGAGGACGGGGGGGTGGGAGTGGACTTTTCCCAGGGGTTAGTGTTTTGCCTGCGCAAGGAAGGGAGGAAGGAAGAGATGGATGCTGCAAGAAGACCAGGGGACGAGGTCCGATGAGTCAGAGAGGGAAGAGAACTAGTGCCATTCTCAGGAGACGCACGCTGACGACTATGACGGCCTTCTGGTTCTGCTTCGTAGCCACTGTCTGAATAATCGTCAGCCTGGGAGACGGGACGGGTCTGGTAGAGGAAGGCGTCATGGAGGAAGTCAGTGTCACCGAACTGTGAGTCGCGGTCTTGGTCACGATCACGACAGGAGTCGCGATCCACGTCTCGCTCTTGGTCAACGTCGCGGAGCCTCTCCTCGAAGAAAGCAGTGATATTGTTAATTACTCTGCGGAGTTCCTTGTCACAGTCTGCCTTGGCAGTCTTGAGACGACGTGTGACATGTCTGCGGACGAAGGGCATGGAGACGGTGTTGGAGCTGGATGTGAGGGAGATTGAGGACGAGGGCTGGTTGGCATCGGGGGCCAAGACGAGGGGACTTGGGGCCTGACGACGGGGGACGTCGGACATGAAGAGGGTCAAAGAGGACGTGACAGGGAGAAAGAGAGGACGACGGTGAACATCAGGCGACGGGGACGACGGAGTGTACAGTACTGTGATCGGTGACCAGTGACAAAGTGAAGAGCGGGCGAGTCGAGTCCCCCCCTCCCCACGGAACTTTCCGAGACTTTCCGGGGTCATTTCATTACACAACTTACTCCCACGCCTCCCATGCTCGTCGCCATCGACCTCGCCACCACCCGCGCACTTGCACGGACCCGTCCCCGCTTGCCCTCCGTCCGGTGCTCGTCCTCCCTCAGAGGCGACCAGGAGCATCTCCACAACATCCTTGACCAGGCAGAAGACGCTCGCAGTGCCTCATCTGACAGCCCCTCATGGCAAACGACCGACCTCCGCAGAAAATTTGCACCCGGTCTTGTGTGCACTTTCCTTTCTGTCACTTCTTCCCACTCTTCTAACGCACCCACAGTTCATCCGCCCCCACTACTGGTCCTACCAGCATCGTTTTCAGCCCAAATACATCCGAACCGCACCTCCCCTTGTCGCTCCCAGCCGGAAGGAGGCCTCTCAAACTGACATCCTCCGTGAATTAGGCATAGACCCCCTCTGGGAGACCAGCAACACCACTCTACTTGCCTCGTTTGTCTCTGAGCTCGGAAAGATCAGACCTCGCACACAGACGCGCTTCACAACAAAAACACAACGCAGGCTGGGCAAGGCTATTCGCCGCGCCAAGATGATGGGCATCATTCCTTTGTTTTACAATCCACGCATGATGCCCAAGCCAGGGCAGTCACAGTAGTCGTCCGTCACCCCTTTTTGCATTGTGGTAGCCACTCGTTATTTCAATGTCGAATCGACCCTGATCGTGTAGTAGTCGCATGTCAGGCGTCGCCTCGAATGCCAAGAGGGTCGTTATAGTTCTGCGAGCAACATCGTACCCAAATTCTGCACCACCTGATCTCCGATCGCCTTTTCCACCGTTTCTTCCAGGTGCCGCTTGGGATCCTGCTTCCCCACATGTCGTGTTTTCAGTTTCTCCGCGGAAAGCGTCGACTCTTCTTGCACAGATTTGTTGTACGCCTCTGATAGTGTGAGCATGCTCTGGACAGCGGCGCATTTAGTTCATTTCATTCCACGGAACCTGTTCGTCGGATCTAACCTTGATAGCGTCCTCATTACTCTGTTTGTGAGAACAGAAATCTTTAAGTTTCAGCCCTTCGGTCCAGTTCCGTTTGTGTAGATTCATCAACATCGCTTGTTCTAGCTCGGTCTTGCGATAATTGACAGCAATAGAGTAATAGTGGCGGTTCAGCCCATGGACCAGTGCCTGGATTGATGGTTTGTTGATATGCCCAATGTTGGACGTCGTTTGCCGTGGCTCACGACCGGCAAGCACCGTCTGCGGGTTGATTAGGCGGAAGGCGTCAATAACAACCTTGCCTTTGACGGATTGGATAGGGTCAATAACCACAGCAACACAGCGATCCTGCATCTGCTCAAACGACTACGGCGATGAGTGAGTTCTCGCCATTCACCAGTCAGTGGGGGCTTTACCTGTTGCGTGTTGATGTCAACACTTGATAGCCAACATCCAAACCCTGGATGTGAATGGTACCACCCAACAACCATCTCGGGTCTAGCACGCAGAGATCGAATGAATGCGTGTGTCAACTCAACATGTAGCTAGGGCTGCTTACCGGCCAGTTTGCTTCAGCATATCAAGCATTTTCGTTTGGAAGACGTGATCTACAGATTCGACGGTAACTGTCGTGCCTGACTGGGGCATGGCGAACACGTCGATGACCTGCACGGTGTACTCGTCGACAAACTCTCCGAGCATGAGGCCCATGACTTCCATGGGAACACCAGCACGTCCGTGTTTCAACATCTGTAGAAAGGTTAACTTTCATATACGGGTGAAATGATCGAGATACCTTGAGCAATGCAAGGGATGAAATGTGGATGACTTCGCCGCTGTTCTAGATGAGCACAATGCGTCAGGGTTGTGTGAGGGCGACTGACTCACTTGTCTGGGATGGAAGTGTCGACAGGGGCACGCATATTGGCCCTAATCTGATTTCCGATGAGGCTCCCGAAGTCATCCATGGCTGTCTCTCCAGACCGTTGCTCCGCTGACGCGTCTCTCTGCTTGACTTGACCCTCTAAATCAAACATACGCAAACACCTCCTTGTAAAACCACGACCCGACCACGAACGATATCAGCGGACTGTCACCATACTAATGCCCACGAGCGAGCTCTCTGATGCCCTCAATCCGTACTACGCCCATCCACGGTCACGGCCAACACATGCCTCAGGTACTCAGCCGCCACCGCCAACACTACAATCGGCCACACTGCAGCACCTCCCACCTCGTAGCGAATTCGAGTCTGAACCATCCAGGCCGCCTGCTACACCCCCCAGCCCACCAGTGTGAGCAGTCAAATGTGTGTATCTACTGTGCACGTGATTGAGCATGTCACAGCGGCGGCGGCCAAAGTTCAGCACGCTCCACGAACCCTCCTGCTGGTGGCATCCATGCGGTACAAGAGCTATTACGCTTCCTGGCTTCAACAAGAGAAGCACAAGAAATAGAGCGCAAACGGAGAATTGCATGGGAGCAAGAGCAAGAAGCCAAATACAGACTTCGTCAGGCGGAAATGGAACGTCGTATGCTGGAGATGCAGCAAGAAATCACTGCGCTGAAAGCGCGTGTCGTTTTCAATCCACCCTCGTCGTCGTCGGGTGGGATTCCCGTGAATGTTCATGGTGATGCCGCAATGTCGCACCACCCACAGCTCGAGTATGCTTCGCTCGTCTCTTCGTCACAGCAGCCAACTCCCAGTACCTCACCCACGCTATCACATCCCTCGACGCCTGCAATGCTCTCCTCGGCAATGAGCCAGCCCCAGGTCGGGCCATCAACGGACGTTATGCTTGATTCTGTACAAGTGTCGACTGCAGCATCTTACCTCGCATCGCCGTTCCTACGACCTACACGGTTTGTGAACGTGAATCCGCCATCGTCCCTCCGAAATGCGAGGGGACGTTCTGTGCGGGATTCGGATAGCGAGGGAGATATGAACACTGATGGAGATGCATCGCTACCTCAACGCCGTTTGCGGAGGAAGAGTCACCATGACACGCGTTGTCTCACTATCCAGGTATGTCCGTTCAAAGCTGACGACACTGTCGTTTGTTTCTCATGCTGTGTATAACATCAAGCACGCTATGCGCAATCACTTATTGCGAGTGATGATGTTAGAAACGGACAAAGAGCTGCCGAATAGTCATGTGGAAGGTACGGCGCTCGGACCGGATGAACCTGTACGATTTGTGTGGGATAAGACGCCACGACAGTCGGTGCACAATGCACGGATGAAGGAGCGGGTGCTCAAGAATCTGAAAGTGAACCGGAGGTTATATAGGCACGTGCCGGACAGGGACTTTGGCAAGAAGACACTGGATTCGGTATTTGATCAGGCATTCGTGACGTTTCGACAGAAATTCAGGGCGCAGAGAGATGAAAGTGCAGCACGAGCGCACAAACAGCGGGAAGAACTCAAGTCACAGCGAGCACGACGAATGAGTCGACGTAAAGTGGTATGTGTTTAGAGAGACTAGGGAATACTGGCTGACAGACAGAGGATGAAGAAACTCGGGAACCGGTCTGAGGCACGAAATAAAATGGCAGAGTTTGAGGATGTGGTGTTTGACGGTGCGCTGCAGTTGGAGTGCATGTCGTCCGAGGAGTCGGAGGTGGAGGTGGACGAAGCGAGTGGGACGAGGACGACGGTGTTCCGGATACGGGGGTATGGATGGCGGAGTGTACGGTTGCAGCGGTTTTACGATGTGTTGGATGAGGAGGACCGGCTAGAGAGCATGCAGCGACCGCGACGGGGTGTCGGGCGGAAAGAGCGGTTCCGGGGTGGGGTGAAGGAGGGGGTGACTGTGCCGCCGAAGGGCGTGTGCGGGTGGATGGTGAGCAAGCGATGGGTGCGTACGATGGAGCGCACACACGGCGAGGTCGTCGCGATGCTTAGGGACGTCGTCGTTGTCATCGACGGTGAGCTCGGCGTGCTTGGCGAAGAGAGCGCATTGTCGGACAGTGACAGTCTATAAAACATTCCCACGCATTCTTTTCTCTTCCAATGCACATCTTCACGCCCTATCACGTGTCCCTCGTCGCGGCCTGTTACCCCCCTTCCTCCGTCCTCGCGTCCTCTGCCGGCCCAGAGTATCGTCCAAACGCACAAGAACTCTCCAAACTAACCTACTATGCAACAAATCGGCCAGGAAAGATCCACAAACTCGGCGCTGAACTCGAGAAACACGCCCGGTCAGAATCATCAAAGACACTCGCCGGCAACCACCGTGCACGCGCGTGAGCATTGGCCCCTTCTCGTCCTCGTCTCGTGTCCCCTCTCACCGCCCCCCCTCTGCCCCCCAGGTCTCTCCTCATCACCCTCGCCATCCTTCGCGCACTCACGGTCGAGTGTCGCCACGACATCTCTCTCCTCTCCCCCTTCCTCCTCTCCTCTCTCAAACTCACCCTCGACCTTGTCTCTTCGGACTTGGAGATCTCCGCTCGTGCAGCAAGCGTCGTGCGTACCTCCTCCTCTTCCCATCCCCCCTCCTAACCCTGCCTAGTTGACCGCGTGGTCAACCTACACCGATGGGCGCGCCATCGGCGTAGATACCGATTTGACTCGTAACTATGTCGCCGTGCTCGCTCACTTTGCACGACAGTCCACCGCAGAGATAAAATCTGTCGACTATGAGCTAAGGAACAGGTACCCTTTTTTTCCTCGTACTTTCTCTCCCGCTCAACCACTCCTCCAGAACTCGTCTTGTCGGTCTTGCCGCCATCACTGGCATAGTCAACTCAGAGGCTCTGTTCTTCTCTTCCACCCAATTCAAGTCACAGGCCTCTCGCATCATACGCGCCCTCCTATTCCACATTCTCCATGCAGACCCAAAGTCTCTCGATGAATCGTACGTGCCATTTACTCATGTACCAGATGACGTAGCTTATTCCCCATTCTGTAGTACATCTGCTCTCAGGGACAACACTCCGTCTGTCTACATGGCAGAATTTCGTACACGTCCCCCAGATCAAAGAAGGGCAGCATCCATTCATGTACATGTCGATGGCGAATCCGGTCCTTCGTCTGCTGATATCCTCACTGCCTCTCTCCGTGCCTTTTCCCTCCTTGTGCGCCACTCCAACGCAGCACAAATTGGTCTTATACTGCAGGCAGCATTCGAGGCCATGGATGACCAACAGTCCTGGAACAAGCTCGACCAATCCTGCTGGTTCGCTCGGAAAGCGTGCGAATGGACACAGTACCAATATCGATATGCCGTGCCATCCCGCATAGTCGAGCAACTCCTCGAGTCGCAAGATACCCCTGTCCCCACTCATCAACAAATAACATTGACAAAAATGCTCACCACAGTATTCACTTCGCCAACTCCCCTCGTCAACCTCTCAACCTCTGACATCATATCCAATCTCGTCACCCTTGTCCTCCGCACAGTCTCCGTCAACCCCGACAACGACCTCCTTCCTTTGTTGGTCGAGTGCATTGGCTCTCTCGGCACTCACGTTTACTACTCTGACCAGATTCAAGATCTCGCGAGCGAACTCATCAGTCGTCTGGTAACAGTCGAAGTACACGGTGCGCCATCGTTTGAGAGAGACGATTACAACAAACGGCGGTCACAAGCAATCAGATGCTTACTTGCTGGGCTTTCGGGTCTCATCTTGGCTGCGGATGCAGCGAAAAAGGATGATCAAGTCAAGACCATCTTGTCTCCTGAACCATCGTTCTTACTGAGCAGCGGCACGTCGTCGCCCAGTTCTCAGGTTCCGCAGCGTAGGAGAGTATCTGGAGAGATATGGTATGAAACATTGAACTTACTGTGTGATGGTGATTATGCGGTGAGAAGTGACTACGCCCATACGTTTGTCACGTACCTTCGCCAGGAACTCACGAAGCACGGCAACTCGGGCAGTATGAAACGTCCGAAACAGTTGTCTGATGAAATTTCTCCTATTCAGGTGAACAACATCAGCTTGATGCTCTTTGGCGATCCTGGGACGCGTTCATTACATGCTACCCATGCTTATCTGTTCATGCTGGCCACTTCGTCTTCGCTTGGGTCCCCTGCCGACCATTCTTCATCACCAGCTCATTCATTAAATGGCGACCTCGCATCCATAGGGGTATCTTCTACAACACCGAGCACGGACCTGTCTGGGCATAGTATGGAAGCCACAGAGATCACGGTATCTCGACCCTCTTCCTCTCGCCGCTCCGCGGGTACCGTCACACGGTCCCGGAAAGCTTCCAACACCCAAAGACTACTAGAATGTACACCTCAAAGGGTTTCATCTGCGACTCTCGCCTCTTTATCGGATCACGCGCTCATTCTCCACGTTCTCACCGCCATACACGAAGAAGTTCCCATCCGGGGCATGTTAACTGGCATTCCCATGCTCCTCTCACTGGACGCAGCTTCCCAGGTAAACGATCAGTCAGATTTATTGGTTCGACAGCGAGCCAGAGGGTTGAAGGAGGTCATTACCCGCGTCTGGCTTGTTATTGGTCAAGTGTGGGACTGCGCTGGGCTGATAAAACTGGCCAAAAATGTGAGGGTGGCGCAAAGTTATTCCCGTGCGGTGCTGATGCTTTGGGGTTCACACAGGCACTGGCCTCATTGGGTGGCTCAGCGGCTCTTCCACAAGTGGCAGAATTTACCCCAGGTGTTTTGCGCCCACCCGAAAAGCAGGTTTCGTTCCCTCCCGTAACTGAAGCGGAGATAGTGGCTGAATGGTCACATGTCAATGCCGAAGAAGCACTCTCATTGATTGTTTCCTCTAAAAATGTTCAGGAGGCGACTGGCTTGGACAGACAGGGACTGCTTCGCAGGTTGACCGCTCAGTGGTCCGTGCAAGCCGCATTAAGAGATTGTAAGTCATGAAACAACTTACACTTGCCTGTTAAATAATTGGTCCACGTCAGCCCTTGAGCGACCCGGCGCACACCGGCCCCTGACAGAAAATGGATCTCCGTTGCTCAAGCTGTCGCCCGCGCTGATGGCCATTGAAAACCTTTCCCTTCAAAGCCTGACGCGGTCTGTCCGTGGTGTTGGTGTTACCGATCTAAGGGAAGCTTTAGAAGGTCGGGCAGGAGCCTCCAACCCGACTCTCGTCCGGCCTCCCTCTGTGTCAACTCTGGATCACACGATGTCGTTCGACACGCACAGCGCTCGTCTAGCACCGGCGAAACCGAAACCTAGATTCAAGAAGCGAGCGGTGACAGCTGGGTCGGGTGAAGTGCGGGATGTCCTGAACAAGCTCGGCATTGGCAAGTCCAATGGCACCACGAATTTGTTGAAGGCTTCATTTCCGTCCGTACAAAAGTCCGATAACAGGCAAGCTTTCGTTATTTGACATACATTCTTTAATGCTAACCATCGTGATCTACTCCTGTTGAGCCAGCTTTAGGGCTACCCCATGTTCGTCAGGTCCTTGAAATGCATCGGACATTCCTTATCCTTTTTGCTTTTTATAAATATTCCTTGGTCATTTGCTATCTTATCCTTTGGAATATCTTTCGCTACGTAATTTATGTTGGATCCACGCAAAATGGACATCGTCTTCCACTACAAGGACAAAAATCATAGCATATTTCATCACGTAGCTCTCCTTTTACCGGCAGATATAATAATCCTTCGAGCCGCCTCTTCTTTTTGTGTCCAAAAGCCCAGTTCACCTTGAGCTTTGGGATGCGACGTAAGACGGGTCCCCTTCTACGTACGATATTTGCGATCACGCGACTGGACATGCAGCGAGGACTTACAATAAGGCCTTGTAATAGTACTTCGTAAATGGAAGACTGCTTCGTAGCTTTTATGACTGGGTCCGTCATCTGTTCCGTGTGTCGAAGAATGAACTTGTTCAACTCTTGCTGGAGGCGAAAAAGACTACCAAAGTCATTTTTTGTGACCGTTTAACGACACGAAGAGCTCACTTGCTGAATATCATGGTCTCTTCGCTTTCTTCCGTAAGTAAGACTAATGATTGGAACAAGACGATGTAGCCTTTGCAAATCTACAGGGTGGTCCCGTTAGACCAACGCATACATGAAAACCTTGATACTCGCGTTTACCACCAGCTCGTCCGTCGTTGAAGGGGCTTTGCTAAAGTAGCCGCTGGGACGCTCTGATAATTTTTTGAGCGAGTCACAGTGGTCCGAAATGACTTTTTGGAACACGGGCCAAAGCTGGAGCCGCATAGTAAAGAAAAATGTTTCCAGAGGGGAGCACTGGCGCTTCTGAACCTCTGCAGTCACCGCCTCAGTCAGCCTGACCATAGTGAGGAGGGGAATCGGTGGAGGTGGGGGTTCAATGATGGAACTCAAGAAAGACTGGACAAAAATAACTGTCAAGTATATTTTCCGCTTGGATTATGACACCGACACCCTACCTTGGTATACTCCAGGACCGGGTCGAAAATCTTCTTCCATATGTTACTGAGTTCTGTTCGTTCAGCCTTGTCCATGGTAGATAAACGGCTGACTCCCTGGGGTTCAGTAACTGTCTGATTCGGGACGGGTGTCATTGCCTCCGAATCGCTCGTGTAATCGTTATCGTCAACCTGTTTATGATCACGAGACTCTGCCGACGTGTGAGACCGAGAGAGCTGAGTGGTTTCCGTCTCCTTGGAGGACAGCGGGGAGATCAAAGGTTCAACGAAGAAGAATGATGCAACGAATGAATATTCTGCTGTCGCGTTGTCCATCAGAACCAAGAAGAGGGATCTCAGGATAGCCTCGAGTGGCTCTTTCTTTTAAAAACTTAGCCCGCTCATAGGTGAAAAAAATTGGACCAATGCACTCACATGGGATTTGTCATCTGCCTGAAATGCCAGTATAACGCCGGGGCCGTCCAACTTCGCATAGCTCAATCGCTCAAAATCTACGTGAGTACCATCACCCTCTGCTGAAATTGTTGCAATGCTTTCGAACCTCTCAGTAACTCGTGCCTGATATCAATGGTCATGGATGCACAACTCAAAATAACAACGAAAGCTTACCCTCAGCCAACCAAGGCTGCGAATATAGCGTCGAAACGCGGTCTCATAATATGTACGAGTTGCGACGATATACGATTCTTGTATCTCTATTGCTACGGGTTCAGCTTGGCGTTTCAAAAAACCAAACAAGGCACGATATTTCAAGAACCCGGAGGTCTGCAGCACATGCATATTTGTCGTCACACTATTCTTTATCGCATTCAATAATGCAAGGAAGAAGGCTCGAAGTTTCGTTGCTGTCTGGTCGGATTATGGGTACCTTGTAGAAATATTATGAAGGAAACATACGACTATTCGGAGCGCTTCTGCGACATCCGCCAACTCTCTGGCTGCCTTGACGCGCGATCGTGCACGCAGGGCATCGAGCCGCCTCTCGAAGTCAGCAACTACCGGTATCCACGTTTCTCCAACTTCGGTGTCAAGTAATGTAGTAGCCAGCGTGGGTGGGATAGTAAGGTCAGAGACGAGGCTTGACAATGGTTTCTCGATTCTCTACGCGCAAATTCATTAACGAGACAAGCAATGCGCGGGAGATCGAACCCGACGGCCCTTGAGCCTGTTGTCGATATCGGTGGAGCGTTCCTGAAGTTCAGATAGTTGACTAGATGCAGCTGACAAGTCCCTCTGGAACGTAGATAGGAACGACTCTAACGAGTCCAGGAGGGAGACGCTGGCCTGGAAAACACGTTAGGGAACACGGCAACATTCACGGTGTTTGACGCGCCTCGACTTGGTGGTGGAACTCGATGAATTCCCTGGCAAGAGAACGGACTTGAACGAGGTTCGTGAGTGACGGAGAGATGGTGTCCCAAGAACAACTCACAGTTGGTCCTAAAGACGTTTCCGTGTTCTTCCATATGGTTGTGCAAGTTCACATCGTGTTCTGTCGTTCCCGAGTCAACAACGGCTCGTAAGTGGTCTTGACACTGGCCATTGGAATTAGGTGATGCCATCCAGTGGTGGTAAGCACCTCAGAACGGTGGCAGTGCCAAGCTGGAGCAGTGGTCAGTGGTCAGCCTCCGCCACGCCAAGTTGAGCTCACAAGTTGTAAGAGGTCGTGTCTATGTCGCGGACTGAAGGCATCTTTGGACATGTCCCTGAGCTTTAGGACAGCTCGTCGATTATGGATGGGTAAGCCAATCCTCGTCCAGTAATCCCTTGGAACCGGTGAATCGCTCAGTGTCAGGCGTAATTGCGTTGTTATCCCTCACATGCATCTTTCTTGCCGTCGTTCTCTGGGCTCATGGCTATAGAAAATCCAACAACTTTGGTGCCCTGGTAGCCATCCCGTCTTTTGCATTCTCTGGCGCTCTCTGGACGTGAGTTACCCGCTCAACGCTGTTGCTTTTCGTATTCAGCGCTATGTGTTCCGGGAAAAGAATTCTCAAGAGGATATTCTTCTCCCCACAAATCGTCGGCATAGAGGCGACATGGGTTTTCGTTCTGCTGCCCTTCCAGATATGCAAGTCCGGCATGAACTGTTGCGTTGCTCCGCTAATCATTCATCCGCTCCCCAGTACTCGGTCTCTTTGCATTTGAGTCCGATGGCGCCCTTCACACCCGTTTCACTGCCCTTAATGATGCTTTGGTGGCACTGGTCTGGACCAACACTGCACTAGGTATCTCATCTCCCTATCTGCCGATTCAGTCATCCCCGCGTTAAACGTAACATCTTCGAGTCTTCATATACGCAGTAGGCATCATCTTGTTGGCGCTGCTCACACAGTTCTCATGCGATCAGGAAATTTGGGCCCGCGACGTCGATTCCAGCCCGTGTCCATTCCCCTTTCCGATCTTGCTCGCTTATGCTCTCCCGTTCACTGCCAAGTATTTTCGCAGAACCGTGGCCCATCCTCAAGCGGACGCGCTTACTGACTACTGCCTTCCAGGCTGCTCTTGTCACACTAAGCCAAGGCAAGCGCCCGATACCGAATCTGAGAGCATAAGCCATGTAAGAGGCACGCGATCCTCTATCCCGATACAGGTACCGACTGCAGTGGACAGGCAGAATGCAATCCGTGTTACACTAGTGGACATGGCTTTATAATTTGAATTTGTTAACCAACCGGTTTAATTGACATCCTGGCTGGACAAGACAACAAGACAGCAAGTCGGATCTAGAAGTAAGGAATAGAGGGTTTTAACAACATTAATTCTGATACAAACTTCAACCCGCAAGCTCTGTTTGAAGTTGCTTGAGTACTGTAGGGTCCGTTTTGTCAAGGTAGTCGAGCTTGAATCGTGGGCCACCACATGATCTCTCGGCTTCTTGCAGTGCACTTGCAATGGATGCTGTGAGCGGAAATGTCCGTACTGGGTCGCGCTCATGCAGCTGAAAACAACTGAGCAATGTCAACGCGCAGGGTCAAAGCAGATGTACCGATTTGCGACGATTGTACTCTAGAGTCCCCTCAGACCCACAAAAGTACGATGCCGGGACATTGTCCGGATCCCAAAAGAGATGGTGGCCGCTGATAAACAAAATCACGTCAGGCGGCAATGTCTTTGCGGTAGTAGTCACTAACCCGTCTTCGTCATCCTCGGTGTGTTTGCGACTTTCCCTTACTTCATAGAGGACGTCTGTCCAAAGATTGAAGATCTCATTTGGTACACGCTGCAGTACTTCCGGACGACCGGTTGAGACAAGTGATGCAATTCCGAGAGCTAATAGCTTGCGGTGTCGCGGTTCCGCCATGTGATCAAACTAATGAAAGGAAAATAAGATCCTAAGTCCAACAAGAGATCTCAGATTAGATACCTGTCTCCAAAACTGATCCAAGATGACTTCCCATATGTTCTCTTCGGGCATATTTCCGGTCACGGACGCAGCGGACACAAGGCTGACGAACACCTCGCGGTCCGTCAACGCGAGTCGAGCAAGGACAAAGACACATTCTGTCAGCATGGAAATGGGGCACTGTCGTGTGACTGAATACCAGATAGCCAGACACGCAAAGTGAAACCCCTACATCATCTCCAAGAATTTTAATAATGTGATTGAAGAAACCTGATTTGTGCAGTGGCTCCCCCCAAAGCGACGAGGGAGCCAACTGTATCATGAAGTTCACGCTGTTCAAGACGCCCCTCTGATTTGTCTCGAGGGCTTGGCCAAGCAGGACGCTCATAAATGCTTTCATGAGATCGAATGAAAAATTCTAAAAGAACTATGAAATTGAGACACAGAAGCACCCTCCTGACATACCTGCAGAACCAGGGACGCATCCACAAAGAGATAGGATTCGACAATAAGTGTGATCTTCCCTAAAAGGTCCAAGTTTCCTGCGAGCAGTGCCACAGCAAGGGGAAATAGCTGAAGAAGATTTGCTGGAGTACCCTGGAGGTCAGTGGAGTTTCGAAGTGCGGCAAGCCAAAGATTGATGCCATCCTCGTCCAGGTTGATGGAGACCTCCAGCTGGAATTAAGCGGACCGAGAGGGGTCAGTATCAACATAAAAGACATACCCCAGGTGATAAGCTCTCTTGAACCAAAGGGATGACAAGCGGTACAAGAGGAGCGGAGTATTCTTTGGATGACTACCATGCCTTGTGAAGCACGCCGGATCGCGTGGCAATAACCTTACCGAAATCAAGCCTTTCACAATCTCAAGAAGCTGTGCTTTAAACAACCACTCTTGCCCAGTAGCAGTCCCTGGAAATATCGTCAGCTACAAGCGGAGAGGCTAGCACGGTGCACACACATAAGGTAGGAATTGCTTCTGCAATCATTTGCATCTGGGGGAGAATTTGTTCGTTGGCACATTCAACAACTACACTCAAGCTCTTCGCGAGTCTTTGTTTCATCTCTATTGTATCCACTTCATTCATGAGTTTCATTAGCTCCGCAACGGTAACAGGTAGGAAAGGTGCAAAGACAGTTGCGTCGAAACTGGTGGTCTAACGGACCTCAATTCAGTTGTCAGTGGGCGAAGATAGATGTACCCACATCCACACATTCACGCAGTGCATTTGCAGCAGTGAGCCGAACAACAGTATCTGACCCCGGGCCCCTATCTTGCAACAAGTGGACGAGAATTTCCCAAATCACAGGATCTGATGCAGGTGCAGACATATCACCGATCCATTTACCAATCAGCCATGCAATACGACGTTTAATGATCGGGAAACTAAATGGTGGTCAGATATCGTGAGCTGTATTGATCAGGTCTCACTTTGGATTTGTCTCTCTTGCTTCGATGATTAGCTTGTGACGCATCCAATCGTTGAATGGGATGTCATCCCGAAGTCTAGGGGCGCATCTTCCTATCGCACAGTACAACGCTTCCTTCTGAACAACACTTGCTAAACCCGTGGTTGGCTGTTCTATACGAGAAAGCCCTAAACGACTAAAGCGACTTGAAACTGAAAGACTAACCTATCATGGCATTGAAAGTGGATTTCATCAAGGGAACAACATAATCCCGATATTGTGCTGCGAGCGTCATGAGGACACGTTCTCCGCATGGCTAAACCGTTTAGAATGGATAGACTTGACCGAGCGCAAAGACGTACACGAAGCTCATATTCCCAATGTTCATTTTCTTTATCCTCTTCATTGACCCATTCTTCGGGATCAGCCATCCAACCTTCGAGATCGGATGGGTTCAGAGGGATAAAACGCATAACGAGCAATCGGACTGAATCTTCTACAAACTGCTGGGATAGTGCTGCGAAGGAATGTTAGTACAACATGGGCCGCTCAAAAAAATGGGCCATACTCGTCTCCGTGACCGGCCCGCCTTTCCGGAATGGCGTCCATTTGGCAAGATTTTCCTTGAAAAGGACCATGGCCTGTACAAGGAATCGAACTGGGTAGACCGCGATTGGCGAATCTGGTATCAAAGAAATGAATTGGAATCGATCAAAATATCACTGATGCATTGTGCGCGCACCTTGTATCATGTCTCCGGAGCGATGATCAGTGGCTTCCACGACCTTTGACCAGTAGTAGAGAACCATTTCATTGCATGTTGGAAGTTCGACGAACTTTGCGGCGTCAAGTTGCTGCAATCTTCTAAAGAATTTGCCGAAAATACGAACGTGTGATGTTAGTCGCTCAATAGATCGAGTTGTGATCGGATCAGAGGCTGGCAACGATCGTACAGAGAGAACGAGATTGATACGTAGCTCTGAAAGCGCCCTAAGTTGAGCAGTGGAACTCTGGAACAATTGAAGAAACTACGAAGACAAGGTTATAGAGTCAGGGTGAACATTTTTTTATTGAAAAATACTTGCCCACACTTTGACTTCCGCAAATCCCCCTTGGCTATCCCTGATAATGCGTGGCCATGACCACAACGCGATCTTGACAAGGCATTTATAAAGGAGATGAGCCGTCGTGAGAGATGCGACAGTGCGTTCTTGACCGAGCAAGCCGTTCATACTCAATATTGTCGGGGAGAGCTGAGAATAGTATGCAAGGATGATATTCCGCAGCTGGTCCGTGATCTGATGAAGAAATAAACAAGGACCACGACGAAGGTGATAATCATACTTGGGACATTGTATTGACGCCTGTGAGCATCTTCATGCTAGAAAATTCATTGACGACAGAGTTCAGGATCTTCAAACTTCGATTCAGTGTAAGCGTTGACTGAATGGTCGCATCCGGGGAGTTGGTCAAGGAAAGCAGGCCGCTTTCAATGAAAGGCATGATTTGGGTGAAGAGGGATGGCCTAACACACCCATATATCCTGAGCAACAACGTATGATTGAGTGGGGTGACGAGACGCACCAATTGTGGGGATAGTCCAACCGGGCGATTTTTGCGACGATCAACTCATTACATTCGGCAATCTGTTAAATTAACAGGGAGATGAGCTGGAGATGGAACACAATTAAATAAGGTGGACAAACGGTGTCATCCAACTCGGATAAGAAAGTGAAGCACCGAGGACGGATTTGTACGCGATCATTTTCGGTCAGGAGCCTGAACAAGTGATCACAACGGGGGAAGTGGCCCGGGGAGAAGAACTTACTTTCTGGATCTCCAGTGAGAAAGCGCTATGTTCTTGAACTGAATGATGCTTTGCTGCCTGACCTGTAATGGATAAGAGGTATCTGCAGCAATGCGGTGTAATATGTTGAGGGTTCCCGGCTGGGTCTCGAGGAGGCTCTTGAGGCGACCAGCGGAAATTTTGACTTGTTCGGGGTTCTGGGAGGCTGCGAGGGTGACGATCTGCAATATTTCGTCCTGGTCCATATTGATCACAACTAGAGAAGTGCTAGTAGAATATGGCAAACAACGCGTCGCTCGTCATGCCACTCGACAGCGAGGTCGAAGAGAGTGAGTAGACTTGGAAAGAACTTGGATTAAAACGCTGAACGACATAACCAGCCTTTGTCTCGCGTTTTGCCTACAGTTCTGACCCCTCCTCCACCTTCCCATCGCCCCGTCCTTCTCGTCCTGCCTCTGTCATAAGGAAAGACCTTCCGGAGGTCTTTCCTGACGCTCAGCTTGTGCGGTTATCAAAGTGTGTCGCATGTCGCTTGCAGTGGACGAGTAGAAAATCGGCCAAGCAAAAGCGCACACACCTCAAGCAATGTGCAAAGAAAAACGCGTTGACAAAAGACACTATCCGATGTCTCATTGAACAGGAAATCGTCCTCGAGTCTCGTACTCATACGGGTGAGAATACTGCCACGCTGATGGACTCAGTTGTCTCCACTGGTCCACTTAAGAAGCCTAGACGCCAGCAAGCTGTTGCCACCATCAGATCCCTTCCGGAGACACGTAAAAGCATCTTGGACAGAGCTAGGGACATCCTTGGCCCTTCCAACGTCCAGACAGAGCACCACCCGGCCCAGCAATTCGGTCAGAGCGCACTAATGCATCGAAAGACACTGCAATCAACGCGTACCGCGTCGCTCGACGCAAATGGACCCATAGACGAACCACCTTCGACTCAACCCTTCGGAGCTAGCATTCTACGCCCAAGACCGGTCGACGGTCATGACGCGTCCCTCTTGTTCGCCCAAGACTCTGCCCTGTCGGGTGCACGCGTACGTATCTTGGTCCTGACCCCTTCGTATCATCCTCATACTCTGTTTCTAGCAAAAGCGACCTGCACCATCGCCTTTCCGCGGCAACGACAAGTCGACCAGGCAACGTCTCCGGTGAAACACGGATGGTCTGGTCTGTAGTAGACGTGTTGTATATAAATGGGTACATCTTAACATCATTCTGTGGAGCAACCTTGAGGCGGTTTCACTCCGCTTTTTTGCCCATGACAACTATACGCCGGGCCACAGACGCCTACGATTCTCACCTTTCAAGTCTCTCAGAGCCGGCAGATGGTGCAGACAGCTGTCCAGAGCTTGGTCAAGACGTTAAAGGAAGCGGCTGTGGTGAACAGGTCGAAGTGGAGTCGGACACATCCACGAACAGCTCTGATGAGTTCGACTGGGATGAAGGGCCATCGGGTGCAGAAGAAGAGACCCATCAGGGGAAGCATGCTCGGAGAGGCAGGGCCCTCTGGCTTGCATTTTTGAAGCTCACTCGTCCCGTCCGAACACTTTTAGTCGGCATTATTGGCACCGGGTTCTTCATCACTCCGCTTCTGGTTGTGGAACTCAAGTATCAAGGCAGTGGTGCACGCTCTCAAGTGCATGCCTGGTCCTTGTGGTTGTCCATTATATGGGCAGCATCGTGTGCGACCTATCTAATTGTCGACTTATTACCAGATACCATTGTTACTGTCATCCTCCTCCTCGGCGGCCAGGTCGAGCGACTGAAGACCCAAGTAGAGGTTCGTTGTCACCTTTGTCGATTCGACACATCTTTCTGATCATGCCAACCTAAAGCTCACTTTGGCAGTGTCTGCTTGGTTGAAGTTGCTCCTAGACGTGTCATGGGCATGGATAGCTTTGTCTGTGATTCGGACTTATTATAACCCATCGGGGTCGTATTGGGTCGTAATTAATCGCGTCATGCAGGTACTCTCTTCGTTCCTTCGTGCACATTGTCTCGTCAGGTTCTTCATGGTTTAAACAGGCTCTTTTCACCGCCGCCGTGATCCTGTTTATCGAAAAGTTGTTCTTGAGATTCGTTGCCATCAACTTTCATCAGCGTGCGTTGGCAGACCGGTTGGCGGAGAATCGCCTGGGGTTAAAAGCGCTCGATCTCCTTTCAAATGCACACCCTAATAATCGAAAAACAGGCCATGGAAAGAAAGGGCACAAAAGCGCGTTTAGCTCAATCGGCGCGTCGCTCGATTTCGGAGGACTTGCAAGCACATGGATGCACCGGAAAAACTCCAATGATGCGTCGACGTCACCTTCACCCAATGCTCCCTCTGGCCAGGCGGAGCATGAGCCTCCTGCTGACTATGTGCCTCAGGGAAAGAAGCATCACAGACTGGGTAGGGGAGAAACGAGGCGTCGACGACGCAGATTCATGACGTCCATCATCGTTGATCAGGTTGGCGGAGCCATTGGGCAGGTCACGTTGAAAAATTCCAAATTTCACAAAAACGGAGCGCTTGGGGGACTTCACTCAGCTAGGAAGTTGGCGAAGAAGTTGTTCGACGGCTTAAAAGCCACGAGCCCCAAGAGATCTCGCCTCATTGTACAAGGTACTGTTGATTTTCTATGGCAGCGACAATGACTGATAGTTATTTATCTCTTTAGACTTCTATCCTTATTTTCGATCCAATTCAGAGGCTGTCTGTGTTTTTTTTTTTTTGCAGTTCTTCTTGCACACCAAGTTGACTCTCTGGTCAGCATGCCGCATTTACCCTCTTTGACAAGGACGGAAATGGTGATATTAGCAGACGTGAGATGAGAGAAGCGGTGCAAAGGATCTACAGAGAGCGAAAAACGCTAACAGCAAGCCTCAAAGTGAGAAAAGCACGTAACTGGGGATTTTTGGGTTGCCTGACTATGCGAACAGGACGTCGGTTCGGCTGTGGCTAAACTTGATGCAGTCCTTGTCTGCGTTGCGCTCCTTTTTATCGCATTTGCTTGCTTGCTTATTTTCAATCGGAACAATACGTTGGCCTCGCTAGTACCCCTCGCAACCATCATTCTTGGATTTTCGTTCATATTCGGTCACTCGGCCCAGCTGTTGTTCGAATCTGTAAGGTATTTGGTATCTGTTGGCGATAATTGCTTATGTTGCTCCTAGCTTATCTTCATCTTCTCTACGCATGTGTTTGACGTGGGCGATCTAGTGATGATCGACGAGCAGTATCTTGTCGTCAAAGAGTTCGGCCTCTTCTCTACCGTGTTTCGACGAGTTGACGGTCAAGAGATAATCGTGCCAAACTCTCTGCTGGCCAGCACAAAGCTTGTTCACAATATGCGTCGCAGCACTTCAATGTACGTCGTGTCCACGCTCGGGCACTTACAAGACTTATTATTGGCAGGTGGGAAAGCACGACTATCACGATATCCTACAATACCTCGTTGGAGATAATCGAGCAACTGAAGCTGCATATACAGACGTACGTCGTGACGAACAACCGCGAATGGTCAAATTGTAGTGTCAATATCGACAAGATGGAATATCAAAACGCGATTTATCTTACTATATCTGTCGAACGCAAGTGTAATTTCCTATGAGAATGTCACCGGATACTCATTCATGTTGTAGATCGTTCGAACTGGCAGGACTGGGGTGGACGCTGGGCACACAGAAATGCGTTTATGCGCCACCTCAAGACTATTCTAGAAGACCTTGATTTGAAATACACGATGCCTATACAGCCAGTTCTTCTGCCCAGCGGGACTGGGTCACTGGCTCCTAGCTACAGTGGAGAAACAAAAAAATGACGACCATCGGAATCTCGTATCAGGGACTACTACTTTACAACGACTGGCTTGTTGTTCGAAGAATATGGTTCCTTTGATCTGTTACGAGACCATCTATAATCTATCTATTATGGCACTTGATATCGAGAATACCTGTTGAAGGCAAATACTCTATAAGTCAGGTATCAGAGATGAATGCGTTCGACGGGACAGTCTATGCATCTACAAATCCCCCAGAGCAGCAGATGATAGCCCTGCTACCTCTACCACACCTCCAACCAGATGTAAGCTGCCGGTGACGAGGACCTGTGTAGGTCTTGTGGCCGAATACTCTCGAACTTTCCAGATGGCGTGTTCAACGGAAGGGAAGGAGTGGATAGAATCGACGGGGAAATCTTCCGTCAAATTTGACCACGCTTGTTTAAGTAGATCTTGAGTTGTTGGTCCCGTATGCGTGGCAGCAGCAGGAGCGACCGAAGTCAGGTCTACGCGAAATAGGTGTGAAGTCTCGGACGGACGCACACTGTCCTACTTACCACCTTTAGAATGACCGTCGGAATAGGTAACATTACTACAAAATACAACTTGATCGAAGAACTGACTGGCTCCTTCAGAGCTCTTGAAAGTTGAAAGTTGTGTCTTGATCTCATCGAGTACAACCTTAAGGAAGGCCTCTCCCGAGCGACCATGGGTGCAGTTGAAGATGAGGATACGCGAGGGGCAGTGCGCAAGAGTAACAGTTACGCTTTATTTGGACCCACGTCAGTCTCGGAAATGAGACTTTGAATCATGCATACTGACTCAGACATCGCAACGTCGGGACTGACGAACCATTGAATACAGCATCTAAGGCTTTCTTCCGTGTGTGCACCATCCAGATACCAGGTTGTTGTCGAGTAAGTAGGGTCCAATACTGTTTGACAGCGACCAGGCCATTTGGTTTCTTCCAGACCAGTAACGAAATTATCAGGTATCGTGTCGAAGCATGATTCATCTTTTTTGAAAAGAAAAGTACGAGCTAGTTGCACTGCAAGACTTGCGTTTGCCAGCTGATGTCTACCCGAGAGACCTGAATAGAAAAATTAATGCGAAAACATGAGAAGGAAGACAATCTGGCGTGCCCAGTTTGATTTCCTTCAGCCTAGGAAGCTCCCTCGCAACTCGAAATTCAGACGCCTTGGGATACTAAGAGACGATCTGATCACGATATTGATCACCTACTTGGACATTGGCAGCAGTCTCACTGAGAATGGCCTCCAGGTCGATGGATGGGTGATACTGTTCGACGGTGAGAGCGGGGGCGCCTTTCTTGTATATTCCAGCTTTCTGGCGCGCGATGGAATCGATTGTGCCTCCCAAGACCGCGACATGATCCATTCCAAGGGAAGTAATTCCAGTGACAACAGGTTTCGGAACGACATTTGTGCTGTCGCTTGCTCCGCCGATGCCAACTTCCAGAATGGTAGCGTCTACTTTCAGATCCTTGAAGACATGGAATGCCATGAGAGTAAGATATCGAAAGTATTGGGGCATAAGAGGTGTTCCTGGAGTGGTCGGCTGCACGGAGGTCAGTCATTTGATGTGCGGATGAGCGAAGAAGGGATACTGGATTATCTTGGAGTTTTTTCCAGACTTGGAAAAAGTACTTTGCAAATTCGTCCTCCGGCAGAGGGCGACCATTGATTCTAATCCGTTCACGGACGGCAACGAGATGGGGGGAGGTGTAGAGACCTGCGTCGGGTGACGGGGGAGGTAGGGGAAAGAGACGGGAAACGTACCGACTTTCAATCCAGGGCGTGCATGCCGGAGGATTGAGTCAGTGAAAGCACTAGTGGAACCTTTTCCCTTTGTGCCAGTGATATGAATGACGTTGAGTGTATTGAGATCGTCTGGCTGAGATAGCGGGGATGAGAACGGAAGGTACAACGAGAGATGGAGATACCGACCGTAATTCCTATCCTGGCGACGAACTCGTTCATCCCTTCGATAGTCTTTCTGTTGTTAAGTATGTTCCCAGCAGCTTTCGCGGCCGCAAGGGTGGCGGCATTAGTTTGGAGCGAGTTGAGGCAGTTGATGGCGTCCTGATACGACATTGCTGATATTTTCCTTGGCAAGGTCAAGAAGGCAGGACAGCGGATAGCCTTGGGCAAAACCGACATCGGCTGTCAGCTATGGACAGATACTTGTCCGTCAGAAAGCCAACAGCTGGCCCCCTACGCGAAAAACCAGACTACTCTGCGGCAAAGAAACCGTCCTCAACTTCAACTATAACAAAGCACCTTCTTAGCACCCTCTCAGACGAATCAAAACCCGATCACCCATTCCGACATCCACTACCATTCTGGTGAGATACCCGTCACACCGTCCAGATAGGCTTAGGACCGTATTGTATCTAGACACCGTCATTTCTGCCACCACCGGCCATCAGCGGGGAGAAGGCAGAACCCTCAGGCAGTAAATTCAAAACCGTTCAAAGAAGCTCCCCCTCCAACGAAATGAAGGAATCCCTAAAGATATCCTGACGAACGTTCGCGTGTATATTGATGGTTACCTCTGTGGAACCACCGACATTGAAATGAATAGATGGATTGCACAAGCAGGCGGGACTACATTGTACGTGTCTGTCCATTGTTTTTGTGGCTCACCTACCTGACGACTGGTCATTCGCTTTAGACTGACGCCAAGTGGTGCAACACATATTGTGACTTCACGGCAACTCAGCGGCTCAGACTCACAAGGTTTTGACAAGCAAGTCAAGAAATTTCGCCCATGTCGTCAGCCCAGAGTGGGTGACTGACAGCATCATGGCCGGGCGACGACTGACGGAATTCCGATATACTCTCATCAAATCCCCTGGAACGAGGAATATAGTGGACGCTCTCAGATCTGGCAGCTCTGACGGGGTGGTAACTAACTTAATTCATCGACGTTGTACCCATAACACCTAGAAGGGTTCGTGTACAAATTGCTGCCTACTCCGAAAGCGAACCCATGTAGCTACTTGCACTGCCCGACATGTCGGTCACATCCAGATCGCTACTGAATTCGTAGTCGCTCATTGTATCCGAATGTGCTGGTATGGATCCCTCCTGCCTGTCGGCACTCTTGACATTCTCTGCACATCGCAAACACTCCCAGCCGGATTCAAGCCCTTCATCGGCAATGTGCATCATACGCTCAGCGATGCAATGGTAGCAATACACATGCCCGCAGGACGTGATGTATGGCGTATAGATGGGAAAAGATGGTGCCTCATCTTCTTTGGTCGTTTCCGATGCCGCTTCTACAGTAGACGCCACGGAAAGTGCGTCCGCAGCGTACCCCAGATTGAGAGTGTACGACGCATTTTCAGCGCAAATCGCGCACTGGTCGACAGGGAGTATCTCATACTTGCCGTGTTTCCGTAGGGAGCCCCGAAGAGTGCCTTGAAGAGCGCTCGGATGTATCGATGGCAATGTCAATTGTGATATCAGTTTTGCGACCCGACGTTGAACCGATCTTGTGTTTATGAGGGGTAACAAAAACAGAAGAAATTCCTGAACGGCATGTGTCACGAATCGAGGTTCTATATAAAAAAAAGGAAAAAGAGACGTACAGTGAAGGCATGCCAAACCATCTGGCGGTTCATGAACTCGTAGTTGACTTCGCGCTTGACTTGGCTTGATGTGGGCACAAGAGACATTCCAAGAAGCCTATCAGATAAACTGCGATACCTGAAGCAACATGTCAGAAATTGACTCTCGTTTTAGTAGCCGTGACTTGCCGACCGCCCAGCAAAAAGGCAACAAAGTTCGACAAGCTACAGAGTGAATGAACCGATTCTAGTCGTGTGAGCACCTGCCAGGTCACGCGACGTGTATCGCTTGAGGGTGCATCTGGCCATGCTCTTGACAATGCATGTGCACGCAAACGGTGGTAGAGATAGGGAACTACAATTGTAAGTACGCCATGCATGATGAGGGTTCGCCGAGGTAGTCCACTAGCTATGATTGGGGACGTCCACAATAAGTCATGAGAAATGAGAAATAAAGACGTACGAGCAAGCGATGCTGCATTCCTTGATTGACCTTGAGGGGTATATGTCAAGCCTTGCAAATGGGCACCATAACTAGCTCCAAAGTTCCAAAGCGAAAACTTGTAAAGCATCAGTCGGATAACAAGTGTTAATTCTGCATCAAATTGGGTTCTTAGTGCGGTCTTCCCGGCCGTCAAGGATAGATGTTAATGAAGGTATAAACATACGCTGACGAGATCCAAAGCTTTCTTCAGTGGCTCACGCAACAACTGTACTAGTTCCTGATCCAGTAGTTCTGCATCGAGCAGCCCAACGCGCATGATACGGGAATTCGATGTACTTGAGTTCAGAGAGTCACGTATTGAAGAAAGAGCCGGGCTAGCAGAACTATAAGCTTGTTTCCATAGTTCTTGCCACGAGTCGCCCATGACAGTATACGAGGAGCGAGGAGACACATAACACGTGACCTAGATCTGACTCCATTGGCTGCCCTTGATCTCGTCGTAGTATAACCAGAGAAAGACTTTCTCATAGAATCATGGCGGAGGCGATACAAAAGCTCGTCTTAGACACGTTAGAAGATGCTGGCGCAATTCAAGATACGAGGACACTTGTTATACCCGGAGAACGGGATCCAGCAACAGGTCATGAAGCCCAGATCACAATTCTGGGTGCTCTCAACTCCCTTCTCAGTCGTGAAGTATGCTTGGAGTACGACTGCGATCGCATCCATTGACTTATCCTGCAGATGATTTCTTACGATACCCATGAGACGTCGTCTCATACCCTTACATCCGAGGGTGCGCAGATAGTCCTAGAAGGATCACACGAAGCTAGAGTGTGGGCTGCTCTCCCAGCCAAGGGAGAGGGTGAACCAGTCGGAGCACAAGAATTGAAGAATAAAGTAGGCGACGAGACAGCCAAAATTGGTCAAGGACGTGCCTTCAAGAACAACTGGATAGCAAAGGAGGGAAGTGGTTTCGTGAAAGCCGTAGGTCATGCGATGATTGGCGATTTTATTCCGGCTGATCACTCACTTGAATCTGTGAGGTCATGCGAATAACAGATTCGACTCAACTCGAGCTGCGTGAGGTTGCGTCTACCGGGACTCTTCAGGCCGGCGAGAAGGCTCTCTCTGAATTGCGAAAGCGTAAACTCATCATTCAAAAGTAGGCCTCTTCCCCCCCTCCAACCCACATACTAAATCCTGTCTGTCTAGGAAAGGGCAATGGTTCTCGGTTCAAAAAGGCCTCCGTTTCAGTACATCCGTTGCAAGACCTGAAACTGATCTTACTGTTGAGATGCTGACCTCGTACGTTTTTTTTATTTGGCCGCGAAAGGGAAGGGAAGGTTGATTGACTACAGCGGCGCGTGGAAATCGGCCTCGTTCAAAAAATACAATTTTGAAGCTGACGGTATCCCCACATCGGGTGGTGCACTTCACCCACTCCTCAAAGTTCGCGAAGAGATCCGTAGTATATTCCTAGAAATGGGGTGCGATATTTTCAGCTTTACCTCCACGTTGACTGACGATGTTATCAGTTTTGAAGAAATGCCAACCGACTCGTTCGTCGAGTCTGGTTTTTGGTGTTTTGACGCTTTATTCGTACCACAACTTCATCCTGCAAGGGAGCTTCAAGATACATTTTATCTTTCAGGCAAGTGTCTTATTACTTCTATGAAGCTTGGTTTTATCATCGCGGTAGATCCCTCAACATCATTGCCACCACCTGATGCTTACTACAAGCGGGTTGCTGAGGTACATGAGCGAGGTGGATACGGGTCGATTGGTTATCGGACCCCTTGGTCTCACGAAGAATCCTACAAGCTTCTTCTCCGGACACATACCACAGCCTCATCAGCATCCATGCTCTACAAGCTCGCTGCTAAATGCAGGGGTGACGAAGTGAGCGTGGATGGAGAGCCGAAGTCGGCCGTTCCGCTGCAAGTGGGCCAAGACGGCTTTCGGCCTGCAAAATTGTTCAGCATTGATAGAGTCTTCCGGAACGAGACGATGGATGCCACACATCTAGCTGAGTTTCATCAAGTAGAGGGAGTCGTTGCTGATAGAAACCTCACGCTGGCCGACCTCATCGGTGAGCTTTTTTTCTGTGGCTGGCATGGACTCATTGCGACGATTCCTAGGGTTTATGCGAGTCTTCTTCAAAAAAATGGGCATGACTGATATCCGATTCAAACCTGCATACAACCCATATACGGAGGTTTGTGTTGACAAGTTCCCTGATGAGGTCAGGCTTTGACGGCTGTATTGGTCTGTCGTAGCCGTCACTTGAGATCTTTGCTTTCCATCCCATGCTGCAAAAGTGGGTTGAAATTGGGAACAGTGGGATGTTCCGTCCCGAAATGCTCGAACCTATGGGATTCCCAAAGGATGTCCGTGTGCATGGTTGGGGCATCAGTCTCGAAAGACCAACAATGATTCGGTGAGTGGCTGTGGACTGTCCACTCTGTTGAAAATCTCAAACCAGTCGACCCGGAGGTATGGGATTAATAACATCAGAACCCTTGTTGGGCACAAAACTCCTATCGAGAACGTGGAGAATGCACCTGCCGTCATGTTCTAGAAACCGTACCAGTATTGTCACGATAAGTGGAAAGGAATAATGACAAGTACAAGTTGTGTGATCCCTGATTGTTCAAAGATAAGGCCAAGCGCTACGACTAACAAGCCGACCAGCGGTGAGAATTGGAATTGGATCCAAAACATCCGAAACCCGGTCAGAAAGAGAACACTGCAGCGCTCTTGCGGGAGCCAAACATGTACACGATCGCTTGACTCATGAACAGACCGACGGTGATGCCAATTGTGACGGCAATCATAGCACCTCCAACATCGACTGCCGACCCATTCGCCGTAATGCCGCCTGCTTGGGAGAGGCCAGACTAAAGACAGTTAACTCTCGGAATACCCAGAACAAGTTTGATAGATGAAGCACTCACTGGGACCAAGAACAGTACACCTGTGACCATAGACGTAAATGCAGTGCCACCCATTTTCCTCGAGTAGACATTCCCCAATAGGCCCACTGTGAACGCTCCGATAGCAGAAACAATATCTGATCGATTGAAGATGTAGTGGTTTGCAATCTTATTTGTTGCATATGATGCACACGAAATCACGACCATTATCGGAAGCTCCTTTGACTTCCATGGTTGTAGGTTGGCGAGGGACGATAAGATGGAGAAGATGGGAACAATTATAAATTGGGTCCACCACGGAAAGGGCCGGATATACCAAGTAAATGAAGGGGGACGATAACACCCATTGACAATGTCAGCCATGTAGACATTGGTAGCGTTCGTAAAGGTAAATGTGCCGATCGCTGGTGGAGTACCATCCGTTGAGTTGTCTGGTGCAAAGGTACCGATTAGAGTGATCGTTGTAGATAGCTTGGCTGCCAATGTCGCAAGGTGGCGTCGGGCAGTGGGGTCAAAGAGAAGATATAGATCTGACCCGATTTGCAGACCAAACCCTAGAAATAGGGTATAAATGAGCGCGTATACCATCTTGACGCTGCCGCAAACAATATTCTTTGACGCCAATTCGAGAGAGCTGGTCACTGCATTCGCGAATTAGTCAGGTAGTATTATGTAGCGCATTCACTCACGGATGAGGAACCCTGGAAGGATACCAATTATACCAGCAGATGAAATAGCTTCATAGCAGAATATTTGGCTACGAATACTACTCAACCCACGAGCCGTGAAAGACATGAGCATGGCAGTGGTGATCCTGGCCAAAGTGTTTAGCACAGATCCGAGAAGAAAACATGGGATAACGCACTCAAACACGTTATTATACATGGTCGACTTCGTTGCGACGTTCAGCTGCAAAAAACACAAGACAAAGGCGCCGCCACCCGCAATCCACATATCCAGGAAGGAGCCGCCGAATGCCAACGGACAGATAAGCAATGACAGGAAAAAGCTCAAGATGCATCGGAACCAAATGGAGTATAATGGATCTGCAGAAAGTAGTTCATCCAATTGTTGCGTCGCTTTTCTGGCACTGATTTCATCGTGCAAAACGGCACGATAAATGAAGTGGACTCGATGAAGGTTTCCGAGAGCGAGACCACCCGTTCCCTTGACAAAGTGCGTCTCAGACGTCATAGTGTCGTTATCCCCGAAGCAACAGATGATAACACTAGGTAGATGAATGAACTCGGCATTAATCTCGAGGATGCGGGCCGCAGCTACAAGCTGCGATTCTATACGATGCGATGGTGCACCAAACATCATCAAAGCGCGAGCGAGCTTGAGCAAGAATTGGTGACGCTTCAAGATAGCTGAAGCGGGACCGTTCATCAAAGAACGACTGACTTGAACTACTAGAACTCACAAGTGACATTGAATTCGATACGAATCCGCTGCTGCTCCTTCCTACGCTGACGATAATCCATCTGCCTGAGAGCGTTCCGCCTCTCATCTTCGTAGTCATCTAGGCAACGCTTCGTAATTTTTGTCACGCGAGGATCGTCAGGGTCGAGGATTTCAGAGTAAGTGTCGGAATCTGAAGCATTTGAGTCACGCTGGCTAACTGTTGTGTGCCCAGCGGACTTCCCGACCGCTTCATAAAGTTGGGAACGAGAATATGGTAATCCATTTGTGCCCGGGACGATCCCATAGAGTTCCATCAAATTCCCAAGGATACCTTTGGTTCTGCTACCGTCATTCTTCTCGCAGTAATTTGGTTCCTCGTTGATGTAAACATCCCCTAAACCGTTGTCATCATCATTCCAGGTCGGGGTCTGCGCTTCTGTGTCGATGTCCTTCTCGTCTCTATACGTTGTCCCCTCTGCGAAACTGACATTATTTTGTCGTTTGGGACGTGGGGCTGATTTAGCATCGTACGCAGGCCGTGGGGGGGGAATGCTATAAGGGTGCTGATGAGAAGCAAGTGTGTACTTTTCATCGAAGTGTTCATCCTCATTCGTTTTGAATTTCTTTGCGAACGGTCCAATCTCTCCATCGGAACTGCCATTGTTCAGCGTTGAACTAGAACTGTAAGACGGCGGTTGGGGCCTCTGGACAGGGGTAGCTTGGGGACGTGGACCTTCCTGAGCTAGGTCATCAGGTACAGTACGACGAGATGGACGTGGGGGGATGCTAGGGCGGGGGACGTTTCTGCGTGCGACAGGAGGCAGGGATGGTGTTGAGGCGTGGAAGGAGCTGCGGTGGATCAAGTCAGGATACGTGGTTCTTTGCCAGTGGCAACATCTTACCGTGTCGCAGCGGGACCATTGAGGGGTAAAAAAATCCGTTCAGGACCAGCCCGACCGACTTCATGAGAGGTAGCAAGATGTCTGGGCATCTTCAACTATAGAATGAGCGGAGGAGATCGCGAGCTCCAGAAGTGAGTCTGATTGCAACTTCGACTCGGGATGCCTAGATAAGTGATCCGCCATTTTAATCTCAACTGGAACAGCAGACAGGATCGAGCTTAAGGTGCGAATCGGTGGGCGTCAACACACATGTGGCATAGAAAATAGTGAAACTGCCATTGTTGTCTCTGGAGAGCCATCATACATGGTGCTCGACTAGAATGGCCGACCAAGCTAATCCTGAAGATGAGCCGTGGGTGTTAGTAAATAGCAAGTAGCAAGTACCTTTGTGTAGTAATTGACGATCATATTGTGACATCAATGTCACTCCTTTGGACTGTTCCCCCATCTATCCTCCCACTCCTCCACTGTGACCCCCAACACGGTTTCGGGAGCGCCATCGAACGTATGGAATCCCAACCTTTCATAAAATGAAGCTGCTGCTTCGTTTCGAGGGTCCATGCCGAGCCAAACAGCCTTCAGGCCCTTCTCCTTTAAATGTTTGATAGCTATTCCTATTAATCTCTTGCCCCATCCTCTCCTTTGATGTGATTCCAAGATATTAATGTGTAAGTGTGCTGGAGAGAACGCGACTTGTGCATCTGATGCATGAGGGAAATTTATGATAGACTCGGTAATGTACCTCTGGTCAGTTACTGATGGGTGAGGGGTAGCAAGAGATCCGATGGCATATTTTCTTTTGAGAGGTGGCCACCAGATTCGTGCAGCAGCGTTCTCAAAGGCGCGCGAGTCGAGTGCACCGAGAATATACCCGACGACGGATTCGTCTGCAGGGGTAGAGGTCTCGGATGACTTTTCGACGAGGACGAATCCCCAGACACAATCAGGGATATGAACATAAGGCAGGGCGTAGACTTCACCCGGAAGCGACGGGTAATTGTGAAGGTGCCTCCCAGACTTGCCTGCGTTGGATGTCTCGAGACAAATCTGAGAAAGGGCCTTTTCATCTGCCTTGGTGACAGGGCGAATGAAGATTGGCATCGGTTTGATGATGTGCAAAGATGTCTGAAGCTACTTGTATAGCAATCACACCACGCTCGACTCATCCCATTCACCTCCCACCTTGCCCTCCACCGTTCCCTGTGGGTTCTTCCGTTGGCCCAGAGATCACTGACGAGAAAGCAATTACTCGTTGGTACCTGCGACTGGTTTCGAGATACGACTTACAAAGGACACCAAGAACGACGACGACGTATATCCAATACTTTTGGAAGAAGCTCTTCTCGGGTGCAGGCGCTATCGGCTCACCCTCTGCTGTCAGTGGAGGCGGCATGCGCAATTCAGGTCTAGCGATACATCAGATGCATTGGCATGTGCCAAACGAAGGAAGTACCGCGATGGCTGACGCGGTGTCATGAGTGTAACGGTTGTGTTATGCACTGGGTATGGCAAGCGGGTGTCTGTGTGGGGGCATGAACCGGTATGCGGCACTGGTGAAACGAAATGATCAACAGCAAACGGAAGCCCGGAAGGGGAGAGATGGATGGTCAGGTGTGTAGAGGTCGATCCAGGTAAGTAACACTGATGGAGGTTATTACGGGGATAAGAGCATCAGGTAGCACGACTCAGACTCACTGCTTTCACAACAGAGGTCGGCCATACACCGTCTGTTTCACCAGGTCGCTCAAGCGCGACATGATACATTGACCCCTGCATTGCAGAGTCTGCTGATTGTGTGAACTGGGCAATGTCATCGAGGAACGTGTCAGATGGGATGAGCGTAGCTGTAGATCCAAGGGGAGAAACTGAGTGCAAGGGTGGAAGAGAGACGGTCCCGAGCGTAGTCCAAGGCGGTATGTCGTGGTTCGGGTGGACGATGCGGTGTTGGACCCGAATGATGTTAGGCTCGCTGCTTTGAGCACTGACGATGAGGGTGAAGAGAAGTGTGATAGACGAAGAGAAGGATGCGCGCATTCTCTTCTCCTTCTCTGAGCTCACTGTGTGACACGTCGAGGACGGTGGTATCTGGGGGCCAGTAGGCTGAGCCGAGACTTTGGACCCCGATGCTATTCGCACAGCACCGACTCTCAACATGCCCACCGTTGCTGTGGACAAGGCCGATCTCTTCGACAGACTCGGGAGGGAGTATAGTAAGTGTCCACCGCATCATCCGCGTTGAATCACTGATCATCCGTCCTTCAAGCCACGGAGGAGTTTGACAAGTTATGCTTCGAGTATGGCCTCGAGCTGGATGAAGATGTATGTACTTTGACATCCCAATATTCAGCGATCCATCCGAGCTCATGACGCGCCGTCGCAGACGACTGAAGCTGTGAACGAGGCGATCAGGAATGGTCTCCCTGCAGAAAGACCAGTGTGTAGTCCACTTGATGAACACTCACTAATTTTCATCATTAACTTCCAGCAACTGAAAATCGAGGTGCCTGCCAATAGGTTTGTCGTCCGACTTCGCGTGTCGAGTTTGGCCTGATTAGCTATTCTCCAAGATACGATCTCCTCTGCCTAGAGGGTATATCTCGTGTTCTCGCGGTGTTTCTGGGCAAATCAGAGGCCCCGCAATACAGACTCGTCTATCCTCCAGGTGGAGAGGACAATCTTCTAACGGTACATGTCCATCCTGACGTACGTCCTTCGAACGACTCTACAATCCATCTGACCAATCGAACACTTATCAGACCCAACGTGTCCGTTCGTTGTTTGCCTGCGCTATCCTCCGTAACTTGAAGTTTACCCCTCGCTCCTATGCATCTTTCATCGACCTTCAAGAAAAGCTTCACCAAAATATCGGCCGGCGACGCTGGCTGGTCTCAGTTGGCACACACGACCTTGACTCCATCAAACCGCCGTTTAGATACGAGGCCAGGGATCCAGACTCAATCAAGTTTATTCCGCTCACTAAGAAAGAAGCGTACACCACCAAAGAACTGATGACGGTTTACGAGGTATTCCTGTGGCCCGTGAAAGCTGATTTTTGTTGATCGTGTCCTTTTTCATAGAGCGATAAGCATCTTGCAAAATATCTCCCCATTATCCGTGATGCGTCCGTCTACCCGGTCATATACGACAAACAGGACCGTGTTCTGTCCTTTCCTCCTATCATCAACTCTGAACACAGTAAAATCACGCTCAACACACGCAACGTCTTTATAGACGTCACTGCCACCGACGACACGAAACTTCAGATTGTCGTCAATATGGTTGCAACTATGTTCTCGGAATATTGTGAAGAGCCCTTCACGTGAGTTTCTCCTCACTTGCGCCTGTGAAAGTACATATATGTATCCGGGGTCTTATCCATTGCCAAACATAAACATATCAAGAGGGCTTATGCATTTGTTGCAGGATTGAACCATGCAAGATCATCCTTCCAGATGGGTCCGCACGTATCTCTCCAAATATCGCACCAAGGACTGTCATAACACGGGCATCGTATATCAATTCCTGCACATCCCTCTCCCTCTCTCCCTCTTCTATTGCCAAGCTCCTCATTCGAATGTCTCTTGTTCCAACTGTGTCACCGGGCTCTGACGAAATAAATGTCACTATTCCGTGTACTCGCCCAGATATCTTCCATGAAGTCGACATAATAGAGGACGTAGCGATTGCTCATGGTTTTAATAACCTTCCTGATATCTTTCCTCAAACAAGCACAGTTGCACAGCCTTTGCCCATCTCAAGACTTGTGGATGTCATTCGGCGAGAATGGGCCATGGCAGGATGGGTAGAAGGGCTTCCACTTATTCTGGTACAGGCTCCCTCCTCTCTTTTCGTTGCCGCGTGAAACTGAGGATAGAATTTGCGGGCAGTGCTCACATGAAGAAAACTTTAATCTCATGAATCGTCCTGATCCAGGTAATCTTGCTGTCAAAATCGCCAACCCAAAAACCCTTGAATTTCAAGTTGTGCGAACATCTCTCCTTCCCGGTCTTCTCAAGACCATCCGGGAGAATCGATCCCATCCTCTGCCTATCCGGCTCTTTGAACTCTCCGATGTTGTGTTCAAGGATGCTACACAAGAGCGCCAGGCAAGAAATGAGAGACATGCTGCTGCGGTGTGGTGCAGCAAGACCGCTGGATTCGAAGTCATTCATGGATTGCTAGACAGGGCTATGAAAATACTGGAAGTGCCCAGAATCAGGAAAGGGGACAAAGATGAGCCGAGAGGTTACTATATCACTGAAGGGGATGGTTAGTCACATGTACTTTCTTGGATCTAGCACGAGTGCTGACGCGTTTTTCTGCTTAGATCCTGCCTATTTTCCTGGTCGTGCTGCAACGATCTATTATCGCATTCCTCCGGCCACTCAAGCGACCGTTAACAATGCCAAAGAGACAGCTGCATCCAGGGATGCGGCGATAGGGACGCTCGGCGCACTGCATCCTTCCGTGTTGACTAATTTCGAGATTAATTATCCTTGTTCAGCTCTCGAGTTCAATGTGGAAGTGTTCTTGAAGAATAGGACATGAACGAGTGGCATACAGACTAGACTGTGATTGGCTGTAACAAAATGCAAAGTTGACAAGATAGATTCATAGCGATGCCCAGGGTTGATATAAACGAAAGATGGATCCACTCACTGAAATCGCTTTATAGAATATAACCGGTAGCAAGTCAGCGATTTCCTTGCAACCTTGGTGATTAGTGTATAAAACAATACAGGTAGATAGCTGTCTCAAGATCTCACATGACAGTAAGCTGGCAGCACCAATGGATATATGAACGGTCACAACAGCCCCGCAGCCCTCAGATCGTCACAAAGCCTCTGTTCTCTTGCAAACGCCTCCCTCGCCCTCCTTGCGCGTACCGGGTCGGACAACCACGTTGCACCTTGTTGGCGGTCACCGGGGCTGGTATCGTCCTCGGCGGTGGTAGGGGCTGCATTAGAGATGTCCCCACCAAGCTCAGACGATCGGTGCCACAACGGAAAACGGATTAAGCCGATACGCTCAAAGAAGGACTGAGGCCTGCTCTCCTCCTCGTCCGCGATCTCTGATTGTGTTCTGGCGTGACCCCTAGAGGTGGACAGGGAACTGGATCCATGAGAGGCTAAGATGGATCGTTCCCATCGTTTGACACGCCAAAATCCAAGGGAAGAGGTCAAGAGTAAGAACCATCCAACGGTCATCAAGAAAAACGAGAGCCATTCGGTCGCAGTTGGGCCCGTCATAAAAGAGTTCCACTGGCTCTCGTTTTGTCCAGTAGGGAGTTGTGTGGCGGTAGTGGTAGCATTACCGAATGAGTAATAGTTATCGGCTTCTTTGGCAGTGCCGAGCGTGATCTCGGTGCCGTCTTCCCAGGTTTCTGTACCTGCATTCATGGCGTCTTCGAGCCTAGCCCGTAGCGCAAAGCCCCATTGAATGAGGGTAATACCAAGACCCGCACGACTCCCAAATTTGGCAGCATGCGTAGTGTGCATGACCCAAGTCAGCACAAACCCGACGAACTGGAAGGTGGTGCTGACAAGAGTATTCCAGAGAAACGCAAACAAGGTGCCTGTAGGCAAGGAGTCGATAATGACTGATCCCGGTGTGGGTGGACCAGAGAGGGCATTGGTATCATAAAGAGCGGAAGGAGGGAGGAGAACAAGTGAGGTATGATAAGGAGGCGCTGCATCCGCCTGTGCAGCGGCGTAAGAAGGTGGGGCTGCGGAGGAGGATTCCTCGGGCACGATGTAGATGTTGTCACCTGAACGAGAGAAATAAGAAAAGAGGGGGGAAGGGGCAAAGATAAAAGAACGGACCTTCCTGTACACGAGTGCCAGTGGTGGTAGGTTTCGCACTCACGTTACGGAAAACGCCATCATTGCCAGTCCCTCCACCTATTATGCGAGCTCCGCCAGACAACGTAGAGCGACCAAAGTGTGGAAAGAAGATGGTAGCGCGTCTCCACCAAGTGGAGCGAGCATGAGGACTCAGGTCTGGCGCAGAAGTAGGAATGATTCCATTGGAATTTCCGATGGTGTTTGGGAGCGCGAAGGTCGTTGCTGGGGGTGGTGAGCCGGGTGGAGGCTGGTCCCAGTCGGCCACGGGAGTGTTGAAGTCGTAAGTGAGGATGGTGGTGTGGTGTGCAGTTGGCTGGGGGGACGGTGAGCGCGGATGGAGGGGTTTGGTAGAGTCATTGTCGTTGTCGTTGTCGTTGTCGTCATCAGAGTCGTCGAATGCAGCATCGAGCTCAGGGTTAGTGTCTGGGTCGGGTCTGGAGGGGAGTGGAGCGTATCGGACGGCCATGGTCGTCGTCGCGGTAGACGATAACAAGAGATGCAAAGCAAAATGCAACACCGCATTTCATTTCATAAGCTATACTACCACTACTCTACTCTACTACCCTATACTACCCATACAGTCACTCACACTCCCATCGGAAATCCTTGCTGTGTGGATGTCTGGGTTTCCATCATCTCTGCATCCTGACCCTCCGTCGTCGTTTCTACATCCGAATAGCCTCCAACCATTCCCTGCGGCCCAACACCAATGGGTAACCCCACAGGGCCACCAAACCCCCCAACAGGTCCTCCAACGCTCCCGACGATGACACCGCCCGTAACACCCGTGCCACCGACGCCAACCCCTCCAGGCTTGATTGCCTCCCTGACCATCTTGGTCACACGTTCACAACTCTCCATGCGGGCCTGCATCATTTGCTCAAACATTTCTAGTATCTGGACAGTGGGTTCACGATCACCAGCACCGAGCACAGGTGGGCCCGTGTGTGTTGGCTGTAGCTGGGGCGGCTGGTTATGATGAACAGACACAGAAGCGTGTCGAGGCGTCGATGCCCCGGGCGTACGGGCCTGCTGACCACTAGTCAACGGAAATTGAAGTGATGGGTACGAGAGATACGGGGATGTCAGTGTCGTCGCCGTGTTGATTGCCGTTGGAGGATAAAATGATGGAGCAGGATTAGACGAGGCCACCGACACGGACGGATACGGATGATGTGCATTCAGGGTCGGACCGTGCTGGTGCGAAGAGGCCGGATTTAGATTTGAGCTCTGTCGAGCACGGTGTTGGGTATGCGGATGCTTTGAGATTCCACTGCGTGAGATAGGGATGCCACGGGCAGAAGAGAGGCCCTCGAGTCTCAGATTGAACGCCTTTTTGCGCTTCAGCCATTTCGTCTGAGGAGAGGAAGGGTTCTCTGCCGATTTCCCTGATTCCGGAGAAGATGCAGATGGAGTCTGCAACCGACTTGGGGAGTCAGGACTGTCGTCGAGCACGGTACCGACAGAGACAGTGTCGTGTTTGAGGTTGGGACTGTGATTGAAGAGGCCCATTTCGAGCTGCGCGCGGGTGCGATAGACCCACATACGTTCCTGGTGGTAGAAGGCAACGAGAGACTCGAGGAGAGATATCGTGCTTTCTACTGGATGTATGCCAATCATTGGGGGTGACGAGGGCGGGGTTGGGAGGAGTGAGGAAATATGCTGGTGGTGGGTATACTGTGCTTGCTGAGCTGACAAGAGCGAGCCACTGGTGTGTGTAGTATGCAGCGGTGTGTAGTGTGCAGAAAGCATCGCGGACAGCGTCAAGGTCGTCGTCGACAGGGACGGGACAGAACAGAACAAGCACAAGTCACGAGGCAACCTCCACCCCGTTCTGGGGGGTCAGCTCGATCTTGATCGTCGTCGTCGACAGCGCCGATGAAGTACGTCGCCTTGCTTAGCGGCGGCAAGGACAGCTGTTTCAACCTGCTCCACTGCCAGCATAACAACCACCACCTCTTGGCCGCAGCGACGCTCGCTCCTCACGACGGCAGCGGTACGTTCACCCTTCGTCATCCCGTGTTGCTCACTTGCCAGTAACTAGATGAAATCGACTCGTACATGTACCAGACCGTTGGCCAGGACGCCATCGCGCTCGTCGCACACGCCCTCGATGTTCCTCTCTATAGACGTGTCATACAAGGCTCTCCCTTGGAGCGCGCCGCGGAGTATGGCCTCAAGTCCCCCGGTGGGGGTGGCATCGCCGGGGACGAAACAGAAGACTTGTATGCGCTCCTCTCCAACGTACTGGTTCGTTTGCTATTCTCTTCGTCTCCCTACACCTGATCGTGTTCAAGGAACACCACCCAGACATTCAGGCTGTCTCGGTTGGCGCCATCCTCTCAAATTATCAACGCGTTCGCGTAGAGCACGTGTTCGTGATCCAATTGCTATCCCTTCTCTCACTCATACATCGGTAGTTGTCGTCGCCTTTCACTCACGCCTTTGGCTTATCTCTGGCAGCGCAATCAGGCTTCTCTGCTCTCTGAAATGGTGTCCTCAGGATTGAATGCTATCTTAATCAAAATCGCCGGCGCGGGGCTCATCCCATCCGACCTTGCGAGATCACTATTTTCTATACAACCAAAGCTTGTATCACTTCACCAGAGATTTGGTACCCACCCATGTGGGGAAGGTGGAGAATACGAGACATTTACGACCGACTGTCCATTATTCAAGAGTAGTATTGACATCAGGGCAAAAGAGATCGTGATGGTAGATCAGAACGATGTCGCGCCCGTGGCTTACCTGCGAATCAAACATGCGTTGTTAGTCAAGAAGGAGGTTGCACCTCCCACCCCCAACGTCGCTGTTCCACCCTTGCTCGAACACCCATTCGAGACTCTGCGCGCTCGTGTGGAAGATTCCCTCAACTGTCCATCCTCGTTTTCAACCTCGGAAGCGAACACTTCCCACACATATACAGTATCCAAACTTGGGCCATCCGTTCGCCGTATCGGTCCATGGATCGCGGTTAGTAACGTTCGTCTCCCGGAGTCTTACCCACGCCCTCCGAGCGTTGGAGAAGAAGTCACGCAATGTTTTGAAGTACTCCAGAGTGTGTAGAGGATCGACATTCTCCCGCCATTACTTATACTCTCAACCAGATTTACTGGCGAAAGTTTCGCCCGCATGTTCCGCACATGCAGAGCTTCTTTCAACCGCGGCAACTGTAATGCTCCTCCTCCCCGACCTCGAGGGATCAACATTTTCCTCAGCTAATACTGCCTATGCACCCTTCTTTGGGACATCTCCGCCTGCGAGAATTTGTGTTGGCGTTGGGGGCGTTGGCGTTGGACTGGATTGTTTAGCATGGGTTGGGGAACCGAGTGACACACCAGACAATGGAATAAATGCCACAAAAGGTGTGAGAGGAGAAACTGGAATGAGGAAGGCTCTTCACGTTCAGAGCTTGAGCTATTGGGCACCTGCAAACATTGGCCCATACTCACAAGCCATCAGTGTACGTGATTCCCCGAGAGTCTGGTCCATCTTCTCTGATCGAGTGTGTTTACTGCACAGATACCACCGTATACATTTATATCCGGTCAGATTGGATTAATACCATCTTCCCTTTCTCTACCATTAAAGTCGGATCTCTCGCAATCGTCGATGGCGTCGTCCTTACTCCCACTTGAGACCGCCCTGGTTCTGCAACACACAACACGGATCATTCGCGCAGCACCAAATTCCAAGTTAGGCGATGGCGATGGCGGCTTCGGCAGGAGTGACTCCAGCACTCCATTGGAAGCAGATGACATTTCAGGACATGGACGTGGAGAGGGGGGATGGATCCAGCTTGCGATATATTATCTCGTTCACGTAGCAGATGTGGACCCTGTCCGGAAGAACGTGGAATTGACCGATGGGGTACGCATGCTTTGTTCTTTATTCTTTGGACCTGTTGATTCTCTCATTATCTGTGAAGCTGGTGCCAACGCTCTACGTGGTCCTTTCATCCCTTCCGCGTGGCGCCCGTATAGAAAAGCAAGTTCTGGTGCATAGTGGGCGATTTCTCGCTTGTGATCCCGGGTCGTCCGAGGAAGATGGGGAAGGTGACGAGCGGGTAGTGGAAAAAATCCCTGGATTTATTCAAGGTGATGCTCCCAACTATACGGTTTCAAGTCCCTGACTTTCGTGGAAAGGTAACATGACAGTCCAGCACCCCTCGTGCCCTCAGGCCCAAATCCAAATTTACTATGAAATATCTAGTTTTTCACCTTCCTCAGAGGCTTGTGCAGGCATTTTTATACGGGACTGTAGCATGAACACCACTCCAGACCTTATGGCACAAGCAGCGGTGCAAATGAGAGCGACACGAGACCTGACACCTTTCTTAGAGCGTACCTTGGCTGCGAAGGCATTTACAGACCATCAGTCAAACATGAAACGTACGTCAAATCTTTGTGCCATCGTCGCGCCGTGTTTAGATTATCTCCTGGCCCTCCCCTGCCGAATCCAGTTGTCGTTCCCCTGTTGGAAGCCATGTTTGGGAGTAAAATGCCAGCACTAACAGTCGTACCCGCTCGTCATATTGCTGCGAGGGATGGGAGCGGATGGGGCTGCGGGCTTACCTTGATGGCTGTTTAACAGGTTTTATTCCCCAAAAAAGCGACGGACCGTTGGTATGTATTGTGTGTACATGCAAACGAGGACATTGATGAATGACAGCATAAGCCAGAGACTAAACTAGGGGGAATATTGCAAGTGACAAAAAGGGTCGATGACAAGCGCGGGTTCGATATGCTTGCTCCGTTCTGGGTGTATATTCAAATCAAGGTTCTTCTTCTGCCTTTAAAGCTTTCAACGCTTTGAATGCAGCTCGCGTCTCCTTCTCTGCCTTCGTGGGCGGTACCATCCTTGCAAATAAAGCTCCAAAGAGTGTGCAAATCCCACCAAACCGCAACACCCAACCAACGCCGCTCTTGCCGAAGTAAGTCGTATGGTCACCTAGACCACCAGACGCAAGGGCCGACAAAACACCTCCAGGTTGAGAAGGAATAGACTGAGGCGGGGCAGATTCATCAACGACCCGGAAGATGAGACTGGCCACAATTGCGATCTAGGGTGCATGATGTTGAAATAGGTTCTGAGAGGAGTAAAGTCAACGCATACGATAAATTGTGGCATAACAATTGCTAGATTGTGGATTCCAAGAATCGTCCCCCCTGCCAAGGGTCTAGCTTCTTCGTTCAAGGGTTCGTCATCAGTGGTGCCGTCCTGTGAACTGCTGTACTCGCGTTGGACGAGAGGATCACGTTCATCCTCGAAGCGTCGTGCCGCCGGATGTAATGTTACTGTCGTCGAAGGGCACTCAGACATCTCCTTGAGGAACTAAATGCAGTAGTGGATACTTAATATGGAAAACGAAAGGGAATACGCACCTCCATAATAATAGCGAAAGGTACCCAACATGCTACACTCCAACATATCCCGACCAGGCTGATCATGACGACTGCCCCAGAGACGGTAGATATCCAAAATGAAGAGAGCATGAGTATTGTAAAAAGCACCATCGCTCCGGTCCAGATATCTCTTAAGAGGATCGATCTTCGAGGAAGTTGGACTGATTTCCCTGAAACAAGAGCTTCTTCACGCCATTGGTGAAGGTTAAGGCGGAGGCGATGAATGTGTGTTTGTTCATCATCGCCCTCTTCAGGGAGAAGACGGGGGTCTCGGCTTGCGAGACTGGGTAAAATCACACCAGCAATGACAGCCACTGTAGGCCAAACCGATTGACCCAAATTACGGTGATAGAGTAGAAATTCATACCAATACTGTAAAGGAGCATCGCGAATTCACCGGTCCTTGTGGCTATTTCAATGTCAGGTTCTTCGCCAAGCTGGTAAGCCATGACCTGCCCAACATAGGTGGTGGAGTAGAAGAGGAAAGGGAACCTTTGTGGGGATCATGTGAGAGGAGGTCACATGGTAGAAGGGCAACGCACCAGCCCATGAAAGCAAAGAGTTGCACAAAACACACTCTCTTAACAGGCTTGGGAAGGTTGGTGGCAGCTAAATAGATGTTCTCTAGTACATCATAAAGCTTGTTGTGCCTTACATTTAGACTGTCAGCCTGCGTAAAAAGAAGGTTACAAGAGGTCCCACCTTATACTCCTCTTGTCAACGATCTCCTTCTCTTCGTGGTAGAAGCATGTGATCCAGACGGTAACGACAAGGAGGAGGATGCTAACAATACAAAACTTGCGGAACTGGTCACCTCCCAAAAAATTCAAAAAGGGAAACTTTGCAAGAGGTAAGAACCCTATTCACAGTATGTCATACGAATCACGCCGCTACTGCATAAGATATCGGCGCACCAAAACCATATCCAATAATGTTGCCTGCTTGGCTCATACGACTATGCCAGGCATTTCCAGTGTTGAGTTGTTCAGGGGGAGAAATGTCCAAAAGCAGGTTCCTCAAGGATGCTTGCAATGCATTGAGGGCAAAATCAAGGACATAAAATGCGAAGACAGCGATGCCAATAGCTACGTTGGAGACCTTGAAAGGATAAGAATGCAAGGGTGCGCTTGTAGATTGAAGACGTACTTGCTTCTGTCGTTCAGGATCCCAGTCACCGGCACCACCACCAAACAAGTCAACAACGACTGATGCGATTCCCTCACAGTATGCAAGTGCAGCGGTAGAGAGCACGAGTGCCACGGTTGAAAGAACGACCCAATATCTCCGCCTGTACTTGGAGCGGGATGCATCTGAGATGGCACCTGCGTCACAATTATGGACTGGGGGTATACGCACAAAAGAAGGAAATCAACATACCGATAAGAGGTTGAGCAACTAGTCCACTAATAGGACCGGCAAGCCAGACCAGACTGGTTACCTGCTCGGATACGCCGAGAGATAGGAGAAAAGGCGTGCCATATCTACAGGGCACAAGTGACATGGATGGCGTCGTCGCACCACAATGTGTACACTTACCCGAGCTCCACAGTCCACGCGATTTGGGATCCTGCCATAGATATGGTGAGGGTGATGAGGTTCCATGTGGACAAACGGTGTCGCATGTGTTCAGTTGGGATGGTCGCCCGCTTCCCGGAGTCGTCCGTACTGTGATAGGACACTGCTGTATGGCTGGAGGGCTCAGAATCTTGCTCGGGGTGGAAACCGGAGATGGTGCGCTGCCTGTTGCGGGTGGCGGGCCATGCGATTTGGGACGTTGGGTCGGGGTCGGGGTCGACGTTGTAAGGAATAGCCATGAGGGAACACCAGAAGTACCAAGGGAGAAGGAGCCGAGCTGGGAGCACACGAGCCAAGCGAGTGTTGTAGTTGTATGTATATTCCTGTCTAAACTTGTTCAACAACACAACATGCCTTTTTCAACCTCATTACACCGGCTTTCTCCGTCGGCACAAGTACAGAACAGTAATAACGCCTAAACTAGTCCAACAACTGTCTCACAAAAGAACATGAACATGAACGAGAACAAGAGGGATCAACCCCGAATCGACGTGGTTGAAGATCCCCTTCGATGTCCGTTATTACTTTGCTCGGGCAGAGGGGGGGTGGGCTTCGACAATAGGTTAAACGGTAGACGGCGTGTAATGGCTGCCGCGGTGGAAGAAGAGCCACTGCGGTTGCTCTTTCTTGGAGGCTCCGGAAAAGGTGTATACTGGGCGGGTCGGCTGGCGTACATTTCAGGCTCTTCAATCAACTTCTCCTCATATCGAGGGCAGTCAGACGAAGATGTCCTGGAAACGATGGGTGTAGGAGAATGTGACGGCTGTCCGGGACGAGCGCTACTAGGGTTTGTCCCAGCCCTATGTCGAGATGGATCGTCTTGTGCTGGTTGTAGAGGGATTACAGAGGGTGAAGTTCGCAACTGCGCAGCAGAGAAGGATGGCCGTAGAAGCTTCCGGGATGCCGTCGTGCCAGTAATTTTCAACGATGAGACACCATCAAGCTCATCGCCACTAGCTGAGAGTCCTGCAGAACCAAAAGTTGGCCCAGCTTGTGACTTGTTGTCGGTTGAAGACGTCCCTGCACTTCCGCTCCGGTTTCGTCTCATGTACTTCTCCATTTCGTCGGCATCCCGTTCTCGCATCCGATTTACAATGGGTGACAGTGACGTTTGTGGTGCGGGGCTCGAAGACAACGACTGTGGTGGTCCAGGAGAAGGTATAGAGAGAGCACCATTACTACTCGCGGATGGAATGCTGTCTAGTCTTTGCGGTGGAGAATGCAAAAATTGAGGCGGTTGTCTAGGATGGTGAGATGTAGAAGAAGATAGTGACGATAGGCTGGTAGCCACGTTGGGCGTAACCCCAGTGATGTCAAAGTCGCCGCCACTATCCGAAGTCGCTGTTGTGCGACTTCCGCCAGACCCACTCCGCATACGCACGGCAATATTGCTAAAATCTTTTGGCTTGGGTAGATGGGTACCTCGGTCTATGACCAGTCCACCTCCCCATTCGCTCCCTCTGGCGGCGGCTTGAGCAAAGACCATACGTCGAGACTTTTTGTTGTTCTCAAACTGCACCCGTGCAGAATCTTGCAATGTATCCCTTGTGCTATAACTACCCATAGTTATTGGAAGGTTTCTGTCCGGATAAGACGATGACTCACGAATAGGCGTAATCTGACGCAGTAAAGCCATCGTTGTTTCGAGCAGCAAACTGACAACCTCGTTCGATCAATAATTGGACGATCTGAGCGATACATAAGTGATACACGAGCCAAATGTCAGCGAGCTCCATACCGGTATGTGACCCCAAGAGCTGGCACTGAGTACGACCGTTGGTTGGGTGCACTCGGGAAGCAAGAATGAAAACTCACTAATGGAGAGGAGTATTTCCTTTATTATCAGCCAAATCAAAATCAGCACCCAAATCACATAGCATCTGAAAACAAACCGGTGGTGTCGAAGAATAAAGTGAGACACAGGAACTAGAAGTTTCAGGGTCCACGCACACGGACGAGTTCTTCGTTTCCCCTCAGGGCTGCCATGTGGAGCGCAGTTTTCCCCTGAGAATTGGACCAATCGAGAATCCAGGTATACCGGTCATAGTATAGCCGGGCCATCCGTAGTGCAGCACCCATCTGGTCAACTTGAGATGGACCGGGTGCATACGGGTTTGGTGGTGGTGGTTTAAAATCGGCAAGCAGCATGAGTACCGTATTATTCTCTGCATCCTGGTCGTCAAGAGGTGAGCCGGAAGTTGTGGCGTGAACGGTCAAGGAAGACATACGCGGCTGAGCTCTTCATCATCATGGCCGGCGGTGAGAAGAAACTCGAACGTTTCTTCATGGCCAAGAGCAGCAGCCCATGCGAGAGATGTGTACCGCTTCGCGCCGGGGTCAGGATTTCGCATGTCTGCTCTCTGTATGAGCCTCTTGACAAGAAAGAGATTGTTCTCTGTGGAAAAGTGAGAGGCGGTGAGGGCGAGGACGATGAAAAGCTACCCTTGACGGCTCGTCTGAGCCTCACTGTCGTGTCCTTCTCTGCCATGGAGGGGAAGATGGAAGTGGAAACGAAGATGGGGGATAATGAAGGAGACAATTGGATCTCGTCACGTGATGTACATATATTGACAGGGCAATCATTCATTCCGTCGCTAGCTATCGACACGCCTGTCATGCCCAAGGTTGTATCGCGCTCAGCCGTTTCCTCTTCCACAGATGGTGAACTCGATTAATTTTCTCACCTGACCGCTCTGATATTCCGTACTTTATCACAGCCCGGCCCACAGCAACGGCAACGGCAGCTCTCAGGGTGTACTGTGAGTCACCGGTCCCTTGTGTGTTATCTTTCGTTGACTTGGCAGACTGCATCTGCGGAGAATTTATCGTAGGTTTATTTGGCTCCAGTCTGCTCATCTTCTTGTGCTCATGATGCTTCAGCTTGTTATCCAAAAGAGTCTTGCGGTGCTTCCGAAGCGTCGAACGGATGGGGCTACCATCATACGTTCCCAGGACAATGGTGTCACGAAGGCAGTGGTGTTCAAACTGAATGCTAAGCCCGTCGAACCTGTGCTCGTTCAAAGGTACGGCGACATCCCTCATGACGTGATATGATACGATTGCGAGGTTTACAGGGCAGATGGCTATGAAAGGCAGTACAGATTCTCATGTCTCCGCTGCAACTTGTTGGTTGGATATCAATCTTGTCCGCCACCCGTCAAATCTGCGCCGTATCTTTACATCTTAAAGGGTGCCCTGACACCAGTCCAGGGCCAAGTTCCTAAAGACGCTTTTGATTTGGAAGATGATGTAGCAGAGCCATCTGATGCTTGATGTGCATGAGATATCCCCCGCTATTTCAAGCTCTGACCACCTGGTACAACTTCACATCTTGTGATAAAAAATGTCAGCAAATATGGCAAATTACCCATATGAGAAGGTGGGATCAGCTACCGTTGTAGACGAAAACTCACAACGCACAAGTCAAAGACAAGTACATTCATAAGTGTGAATGAAGAGTCATCAAGGAATGAAACAAGAAAAGACAGAAACACTCACCGCTGAGTTTGTCTTCGTCGTGTCCAAAGAAAAAACGACAAGACGAGTACGATTGCTTGGTCTTGTTTACACTCTAAACAAGTGTAAACGGACATTTCGGGCTTAATCGGCGCAATGATCTATCTCAAGTTTTCACTCGCAGTTTGCTATTCCTAACCCATCATTGTTCATTCAGGTAAAGTACGAGCACGGCCTTTTTTATGGCTCACAGCTTGACAAACGTAATGCACAGGGATCGGTTGCCAACTTAGGAGGAAGGCCCAATAAGATCATCCAAAGGAGCGAGACTGCTTGCGCCTGGCGAGGAAGGATTGGTACTTGGCGATGGAGATGCATTGCTTGCAGACGGAACCAGCGGGGTTAGGGACGATGCATTCGAGGACACACTAGAAACCGTCGAAGTATCTGGAAGGAGCGCGGCTCGCAAAGCATGTACAAGATCGTGTCGAGACGTGTCGCCGTGTGCATCGAACAAGTTGACACCACCCAATTTCATTCTTCCGGCCCATGCGGCCTTTATGCCGAGAGACTCGTTGTCATCGTATGGGATTATCTGACCAGCCTCAGTCGAACGAAGGTAGGGTGTCGCAGAACAGTTGTCCCAATGACGCACGAACCCTCCCGAACCTTGAAAGGATCCATTCGGTTGCTGCACGAGAACGCCTTGGTTTATGAGGGATTCGAACGGAATTTGACCACTGCCGTCTTCGGAATAGGCGCGAAATGCAGAACGTGAAGAGAGCCTTCTAGCGGTGGACTCGATGATGTAACCGTATCCAGGGACACCTAGGACGATCTTGGAGGGGGGAAACCCAGCAGATGTCCAGGCATTGTAAGCACTCGCAGCGTTCTCGCTAGGATGGGAAGAATTGTGGCAACCGTTTGAGAGGGGGGCATTTGGCCCAGGTGGCTGCTGAGCTACGGGGAGAGGAAGATGAGAGATAACATGAGAGAATAGTATGAGAGAAAGAAGCATACTTTGATAGGCGTCATAGTTCATGAGAGTAACCCAGTCGAGAACGTCAGAAAATTGTGATGTGTCCGTGATAGGTTGACCATCTGGACCAGCGAAGGTGGCATCTTGTACGGCAGCGGATAGCAAGGCGCCCGAATCAAGCTTTTTCCGAAGCTCTTTGAAGAACTGGAGCATGTTGACAGAGTCGGCAGGATTTTCGCTATTCTGCTGTACTACTTGACCGGGATACTCCCAGTCGATGTCGATACCGTCAAGGTTGTACTGCTTGTAGGTGTCGAGGATGTTGTTTATAAATATGACCCTGTTCTGCGGAGTCGCGACCGCGTCCGAGAAGTACCTAGTAGCAGGAATGAGGGCGAGGGCAGGGCAGGGTAGACGGGAATGACCTGCTTCCTGTCCAGCCACCGACGCTGAGCATGACCAAACATGAAGCAGCATGTGCGACAGGGACGAGGTTTGCAAGTAGGGTGGGAGCTTGTTCGGAGTCCCATGCTAACTGGAAGTTCTCGTCAGGGAGCGCGAAAGCATAAATGATTACATCATATAAGGAATAGTCGATCGACTTTGGTGGCGCCCAGTCGGCGTAATAGGTCATGATGCGGGGACGAAGGGTTGCTCTGGGATGAAAAGAGAGTGCGTTTGACGAGGGAAGGGCAAACGAAATGAGGGGAAAGAGAGCACAAGCGACGAGAAACAACATGGTGGATGGAGGACAAGGATGAGCACGACAGGGGCTGACACGATGTACTCACTCTGACACTGCCACTCGTCAGTGTTTAAATAACGTCTAGCAATCGAAACGCACAGTCATGTTCCTTCCCCGCCACCGCTGTCCTCCGTCACCCTCGCGCCCTCCGCTTTCTTTTCCACCCTAGAACAGGACCTTGCACTATGAAAAGGTAAAGCCGGAAATTAGCCAGTTTCCGATATTGAGACGCGCCAGATCCCGCTGCCACTCACCACCACCCAAACCCATCACCCGCTCGCCGCCTCCCCCTATTCCCCCCATCCCGGCATTCGTGCTGCAGCGCAACACGTGTTTACCCGCCGATCCACCACTGATGGCATGCCTGTGCCCAGCCTCTATCCAGGGAAGGACACTTTCGGCGCGTCGTGTACCACTAGTAGAATTCTTGCCCGCAGGCAGTTCTCTGAACCGCGCAACCCGGCCAGCCAATGTCATGCTTGAATCTTGCTATCATCACCTGTAACATCCCGTCAAGTGGCGTATTCTCCTTCTGTACTCACTGCTCATTCGCTTGCTCCGGTGGTCGTTTTTCATATCTTGTACCCCCGCATCTTGATTTTTTTCCCACTTGGTTTGATCTAGCTTTCATGTACTTGACAGCGCTACACATCGAATAGCGAAGAAATCGGTCCAGAGAAATCCGATAAATATTGTGCGCCAGTAGCATTACGGATACACATCTGCAATCACTCGTCAACTGCCCATACGACTGAATGGGTCGAGCAAATGAGTTCCCTACCAAATACTCGCACTATCTTGGACTGTCCCACCCCAAGGTGCGAAGCTGACATATACAACAGCGCTCAAAGTCCCATTCTCTCTGCCAACGTCCGATCTCCACCGGCATACGGATGATTAAACCCACGATTTCTCCGGCCTGCTCCACCACCGCCCCCACTCCCATTTCGCCGCGAAAACCGATCCCGATCCCGGTCTCGGTCTCGGTCTCGGTCTCGGTCTCGTTCTCTCTCACGATCGCGTTCCCGGTCTCGAGCGCGTTCCTTCTCGCGCGGACGCGGGCGGTCTCTTTCTTGAGGCGAACGAGGCCGACTGCGTGAATCCTCGTCCACCTCCATCTTTGCATTACCTTTCGGACGAATCTCAGAGGGGGAAACCCGAGGCGAATGACTAGGGTCGTGCTTGACCGATGTATGCGTCTTTGACGGGGGAAGGGATACACTTGAACGTGCCGGCGATGCCTTGGCGTCAGACAACCTTGCTTTCTTATGTGCTCTAGGCCCTGTTGGCGGTGGCTTAGGTAACCCATTCGCGGCCGACGTGTGCGGCAGAGGATGGTACGTATCACGAGACGATGGGTGGTGTATTTGTGAATTGATCTGTTTCTGTCGGAGTGAAGAATGGAAGCTCTGATACGACTTGTCCAATTCGGTCCTGTCATCCAGATAGGTAAATGTCCGGAAAACGGGAACAAGAGTGATAGCTTACGAGAGGGACACGATGACTTGATGGGAGTCTAAAAGAATGTGGTTAGTACGAATACAGCCAGCGAGACGATGAGCAACCTCGGAGAGCACACTCTAATCTATCGACCACATGTCGGAGGCCTCGCACTTCCTCTTTTAATTTTCCAGTTTCACCGTACTTGAGCAGGTCGTATAGCTCATCATTTTCCTCCTGAAGCAAGCGCACGCGTTGTGTCAACGCAGCATTAACCGTACTTGAGGACGAGGAACCAGCGGGTGCCGCTTTGTTGATGTGCGGCAATAAGACAGACAATAGTGTAGAGGGTAACGTAATAGGATCTGCCGTGGACGGTTGGGATTGCACTGCGAGAAACTGACGCAGTCGTGCGATCTCTGTCTGTGAAGATTCAGAAAGGGTACAACATATACTCCAGAGAGACATGGGCGCTCGGGAGTGGCCATTTGGTCTCACCGTGAGTTCAGCAACCTGAGCATCTCGTTTTCTCAGAGCAGTCTCAAGCTCAACCTCTCTTGAAGAGGGCAGATCCATGACCGAACAAACAAAAAGGTGATATGGGCGAGCCTACACGGGGAAGAGCAAGACGACGGCGCTGTGTGGTTGGTGGCGAGACCTAATGCGCCTCTTCTTCCACTTTGAGCTTCATGCCCGTAAATGGCAGTGGCTGTGAAATTCTACTACAACAACCAATCCAGTGGCAAGTTCCTTGGCCGTCTTTCCTAACCTTTCCTAGCTTGTTCTAGCATTCTAGCACGGGTGTGGTGGTTATTCTTCACAGTAGCAGTCCCGTTTAACAAGTCGCCCTTGGACCACGACCACGTTCTTTGTGGTCGCCGCCAGTGACATCATCTCACGTGTTCCCGATCGACACCTCCGATCGAGTCCCCCCCCTCCAGCCCAGTATATAATAATGCCAGCACACCCCAACTCTCGCTTTCCTCCCGTCTCACCATGTCAAAGAGAACACGCAGTCCGAGTCCGTCCACCATGTCAAAGAGGGGGAGGACCATCACCCCGTTCACATTCAAAAGGATCGCCACCCAACAGGCTGCCGCTGCCGTCCAAGCCAATCCCCCCTTCCTGAGACTACTCGCGCAAATCCGCAATGTGATCCAAAACCCGCAGCCCGGGAAAGCGATAGTCTACTGGATGCGCATGGGCGACATTCGCAGTATGTCGATCTAGCCTGGAAAGCTAAACCGTCATAGCCTCTGATCCGTGCACAGTCGCTGACAACAGAGCGCTGGCTGCAGCCTCTAAACAAGCTATGCAACACAAGATACCACTCATAGTCCTCTTCTTCCTTAGCCCAGAAGACTATACTGCTCACGACAGAAGTAAGCGCAGAATTGATTTTGCGCTCCGAAATCTATCCGATATCAAGGTAATACTCTCATTTATCTGGCAACAACATTACCCATAGTTTATAGGAAGCCCTTGCAAAGCGCGATATCCCGCTACACACGGTATCTCACACCCCTCGCCATACGGTGCCCTCGCAAATCATCTCTTTTCTCGAGCTTGTTCAATGTACCGAGTTGTTTGCCAACGTCGAGTACGAAGTAGACGAGCTCAAGCGTGACTTGCAAGTCCTTGCCATCTCGAAGAAAAAGGGTATTCGCCCCCATTACTTCCATGACAGGTGCATCATTGAGCCCGGGATCATTAAAACAAAGGGTGGAAAAGCTCACGCGGTATGAGTCCATCTGTCTCCCATATTAATACACTAAATTTTTGTCCCGTAGGTTTACTCCCCGTACCAAAAAATCTGGATCGCGAGGCTCAACGAGAATATGACGACATATCTTGAAGAGTCTCCTCTCCCAGCGGAAAATCCGAGTTCCGTCCGCGATGATCCAACTTTCTGCACGCTGTTCAACACACCAGTGCCTCACTCTGTTGATGGTTTTGAGTTGGACGCTGCAGACAGAGAAACAATGGTCAAAATTTGGCCAGCAGGGCCAGCCGCTGCCCAGGAGGTCGTGTTCGAATAATTGCTTATGCTACTGAAGCTCACTCTCATTCGTCTCAGATACTCTCACGCTTCCTCAGTACCAAGGCAAGGGCCTCTCAATTAGGGGCAGCTGACCCATTGGCAGACGGCGCAGAAATATCCGATAGACAGAGTCGCATCTTGATGTATGCTGACAAAAGGGATATAAGTGACCAGGATACGACTTCCAGGCTCAGTCCCTATCTCTCTGCGGGTGTCATATCACCGCGGGAGTGTATCCGTGCGACAGTGACATTGGCTGGAACGAAGACGGTGGAAGCCAGGCGGACCACCGGGATCGGTCGCTGGGTACAGGAACTTGGTATGTGCCATCTTGCAATATTGAAATGGTTTTCTTACACAATTCAGCCTGGCGAGACTTTTACACGAATGTATTGGCAAATTTCCCTCGAGTATCGATGGGTAGGCCATTCCAAGAGAGATTGGCCAATGTGAAATGGGAAACTAACGAAGAGCACCTCACTGCGTGGAAAGAGGGAAAAACTGGAATTCCTATTGTCGATGCTGCTATGCGACAAATGAATACAATGGGTAAGAAATTTAGAGGATTTTTCCCCTTTGAAGGTCGACACGATCTTCAGGTTGGATGCACAACCGGATGCGAATGATTGTCGCGATGTTCTTGTCCAAGGACCTGATGTTAGATTGGCAACTGGGAGAACAGGTGGGGTGCTATATCCACGTTGTTGTATAATGCCAAGTAGCTAACTCCGCGTACAGTACTTCATGAAACAACTCATCGATGGGGACCTAGCCAGCAATAATGGCGGTTGGCAATGGGCTGCATCCACCGGCGTGGATCCTGCACCTTATTTTCGTATTTTTAACCCATACACACAGAGCTCAAAGGCAGATCCGACAGGCGATTACATACGGTCGTTTGTCCCAGAATTAAAGAACTTGCGGGGGCCAGGTAGCGATTTTTCGTGATTCGGGATATCGTCCTTCGCTCATCACGCGTAACAGAGCTTCACAACCCACCCGCAAAGGTTGCAGAAAAGCTCGGATATCCGAAGCCCATAGTCTGTCATGCAGATGCTAGGGAGAGGGCGATTAGAAGATATAAGAATCCGGGTCAAGAGTGAACAGTTTAATTTGTAATCGCTGTTTTATAGCTGTGCCCTGCCAAAAAAAGACATTGTTGAAGGGGTTTCTTTCGCTTAGCAGTTCAAAGTTGGTTGAAAATCACCTCTCAAGCAACCATGGACACAACGTTCAACGCATTAGCGTCACGCATCGTTGAGTCGAACCATGTGCGAGATGAGACAAGAGACGATGAAGCCATCTTTGCAGAATTGGAAGCAGAGATTGAGAACACCGATTCCGCTGCACTCAGAGAGCACGGGCTTGAACAGCTGAGACAACAGTACGAACCTCATTCGCTCACAGAGATACCAGACTAGAGTCAACATGATGACCGATAGGTCTCACAAGCTCAAAGAAATGCAGAAGAATGCCTACGGGACATATACCGAGATCACCAACGAGAAAGAGGTCATTCAGATAAGTGCGTGAGTGACACCTTTGAAAGAAGAATTGATAAAAGGACCCAACACATCACTAGAAAAGAGCCTCGCTGCGTCATACACTTCTATCATAACAACTTTAAGAGATGTGAAATCATGGACAAGCACCTCGCCGTAAGCAGCTTGTTAGAGCTCTCCTTTGTACCCATCTACAGTGCTCCTAGTAGATATTAGCGCCAGAATTTTTCACCACACGCTTCATTCGTGTGCTTGTGGAAAATGTACCGTGGTTAGTGGAACGGCTGTCCATACGGGTGCTCCCGTGTGTTATGAGCTTTGTGGATGGTGTTTCCAAGGATCGGTGGGTTCCTTTTGTCTTGAAGCTACTTATTTGTTCAACACACCGGTAACAGACTTGTTGGATTCGAAGAGCTTGGTAACATCGATGCATTCGAAACTGCTGTTCTTGAATTCAGACTTTCACAAAGTGGTGAATAATTTCTGTTGGACTGGATTGCTATTAATTTATCTGATACACATATACTTTGTGATAGGCGTTCTGCAAAAGGCCGAAAGCTCGTTCAACCTCATCTACTCTGTTGGTCAACGGGGTTCATCTAGGGACAGTAACCTCAGGGTAGGGAACGAGGACGACGAATACTTTGATCTCGATGATTGATTTTCTTTTTTCGTCGGGATGATCAATGTAATGTTCGGTTTGATTGTTTAGTGCAGTGACTAGTGAATAGCCCTCCTGCAGCTGTGTTATTTACCTAATCAATTTAATGAGAGCTGATCCTAGCTTTCCTTTCCCGGATACTCGCGTCGCTCCTCTTCCACTGGGATGTAAGACATTTTTGCGTTTACTCTCATTCCCAAGTAGCTTACCCGTTATCTCAAGTGTTCGCGCGCTCTTACATGAAGCTCATCGGAAAGTTTATCGATAAAAGTGGCACAGTAAGTTTGTGGTGTAGACCCAAACCACTTGGCTCACGGAGTCAGGGCCATGTCACCCTTCGTCCCGAAGATGACGAAGATATGTGGCACTTATACAATCTCATACAGCAAGACGATCTTGTCAGGGCCCCTGCCATTCGGTGCGAATCATCTTAAATTGGATTACAAGAAGTAGTTGATGGCCATAGACGGGTGCAGAACGTATCCGCAACTGGTTCCACTGAGTCTCATCGGGTTAGACTCAAACTAACCCTTAGAGTCTCCAAAGTGGAGTACTCTTCCTCTGGCGCCCAGCCATCTGCAACGGATCAAATTCCCCCAGGAAATCCATCGCCATCTGTCCCACCTCCAATGACCGCTGCGCTCCATATATCCGGCCGAGTGACTTCTGAAAATGAACATGTTAGAATGGGGGCTTTCCACACTCTTGATATCGAACCAAATCGTGATGTCCGGATTGAAAAGCTGGAAGGGTGGGATAGCATAGCACTCTCTCGCGTTGAAGAGTCTTGTATGCCCGGACGTGGAGCCGAAGTTGGTGCAGTTGTCTGTGGTGAAGGAACCGCAGCCTTTTGCCTGTTGTCTCAGCACGTCACTGTCATTACCCACCGCCTCACTGTCTCCATACCACGCAAGGCTTCTGTCCCCGGAACATCTCAGCATGAGAAAGCAATGGCAAAGTTCTACATGATGGTCTATGAGGCTTTCGTTCGGCATATACCTTTCGCCAATCCGAGCTTACGTGCTATTGTGTTTGCGAGTCCCGGGTGGGTCAGAGAAGCAGTCTACTCTACAATGACGGCCGAGGCTGGAAGGCGAAATGACAAGTTATTGGCAAAGTCACTTCGGGAAAAGGGACTCAGAGTTCATGTTAACAGTGCACACGTCCACAGTTTGGTGGAGGTCTTGAAGAGTCCAGAGGTGCATCTCATTTCCAGCCATTCATCCTTGACTCATCCATAGGTCACAGATCGTCGCACAGTTGAAGGAGACAAAGTTTTCCCGCGAGGGTATTGTTTTAGACAAGTGATTTTTCTTATTAATTACTTGACGCAGTCCTTCAAGGGTTCTCAGATTTTTCAAAATGCTGGGATCGGACGAAATGCGCGCATGGTATGGCCCTGAGCATGTTTGCCTGGCTGCAGACCGAGGAGCAGTTGGTACGCTCCTGATCTCCGATGGACTTTTCCGGTGCGCATCGACTCCTGTTGCTAGCGCAGGGAAGGTAAGATTATTTTGCAGCGCAAGTGATCCAAAGGCTAGAAAGCGGTACGTTTCGCTAGTCGAAAGTGTACAGCAGAAAGGGGCGGAAGTAGTGATCTTCTCTAGCATGCACGAATCTGGTCAACGTATGTACAACTGCTAGCGCAACCGTAAAGAACCTGATTTTCTTCAGAGCTAAATCAACTAACTGGGGTCGCCGCAATCCTCACATTCCCGCTTGACATAGAGGTGGTAGAAGCAGAAGAAAAGGAAGCAGCAGAACGAGAAAGGCTTCAACGAGAAGAGGGAGCTGGGTAGCGATGCTGTGCAGGTGTTGGAATCGCGTCGTGCGAGCAGTTTTTCCCCCAAGACTAACGATACTACTCGGACAAGCGCCTTTCGTATGCTTCCCAGCCAGCGGCTCGGTATCTCTGTGCTTGTTTTTCAACCTCCCCTACGTCGATGTCATGACCAGTGCCGAAAATCCCCCTACCCACAATGATCACATCACACCCACAGTCTGTCACCACCTCGGCTGGTGTTCGATACTGTTGTCCCATGGCGTCTCCCTTGGAATCTAATCCTACTCCAGGAGAGAGGATCAAGAAATCCTCGTCACCGATATGGTCGGTTTCTCGCGCTCCAATGCCTTCCATTCGATGCTGTGAAATGAAACCAATTACAAAGTCACGTCTAGATCGTGCCATCCGAACGGCATCTTGTGCGTATGCGGTAGTCGTGAGGGCGCCTTGTGAGCTCATCTCGGCAAGCAAAACTAGTCCCCTCCCTAGGGGTAGACCAATTGATGCAAGGCCGGTGATAATAGAGGGTCCTGGTACAGCGTGTGCATTTGTTATATGAGCCCAGCTTGCGATCCTGTGTACCCCACTGGAATACTGAAGTGCGACAGTGTTACCTCAAGAAAACTCAGTACATATGAAAGGATCGGTGATCTTGACGAGCCTTACCTATGTCGGCGAACTTGCGGTCCTCGAAAATCAAGAACTCGTGTTTGATGCTTAGTGCCTGCAGTCCCTCGATGACGGACGGTTCGTAATCCTCCAGGATGTCGATGTGCGTCTTAATAGAAGGCCTTCAGTGGAGTCATAGTGCCGAAACAAGGAGCGATATGCCTTTATGAGACAGACGTAGGGTCCAACAGCATCGACGATGGCAAGGAAATCTTTTTTGCGGGTGACATCGACACTGACAGAGAGGTTTGTCCTCTTCTTCGCCATTAGACACAGAAGAGCTCGTGCGGCGGGATTGTGATGGTTTTGAACGCGATTTTCGTAGCGATGTAGATGCGGCGACGACATGAAAGCTTGAATATTGAGTTGATGAGATGGTGGGACTAGTGTTAGCGCTGCCTTCATGTCGACTTCCGTTCGCGAACGTGAGGACGACGACACCAAACACAGATCCACGAAGCGCACCAAAACAACGGAGCTTGGTGCTGATCAGACCGTCTACGAAAGCGCTCTAGCAGTGTCCGGGTCAAACCGTTCCGCTGAAGTAGAGCAGTTCATCCTTCCGCCCAGTCACGTCCTCTTAGGCCTCAGCTTACCGCAGACCTCGTCCAATGGACCTGGTCAATTATTTGAACGCGATGTCGGAATCTCTGAGTATGTAGCCTACGATCTTCCTCCAATAAGCGGCATCATCAAGCAACGGTGAGTGGTAGTAGGTCTTCCTGTCCGGATAGCAACAGTTTGACTGTCCATAGCTTTACAGATTTCTTGGTCAACGAGGTTGATTTGGATCACAAAGTGGTGCACATCAAGTCACTTGGCTTGCCAGAGTCAAAGAAAGACAAAACGGTTCTATCGGTTCCCGCTGCGGAGATTGTGGACAACTCGGCGCCGGAAGGCATCAACATTATTCAAGATAATGATCACCACGGACAAACGAGGCCATCTGAAATACAACAATCAGACAGTAGTGTCGCTCCAAATGTCGGCGAAGAGCACGAAGCCAGGGAAACAGCTGACGATGAGGTCACATGGGACGACACATTTGAATCATCACTGTCTCCTTTCCTTTCCACGCCGTCAATTTCCGAACTCAAAACAATGTACCTTGAAGGTCCTGAACCCCCGCGAGTAAGCGATAGTGGTTGGGCGAGGAAGTTGAACAAAATGCCAGAAAGCGCTGTGGACTCCAAACAAGACGTTTCACTCTATCCAGAGGGCGGCCCCCCATCTGATAAAGCGCAAGAAAATGCCCGCACAAGGGACAAGGGACAAAAAGGCCGTGGCGGTCGCTCACAAACCAGCGAACGCGACTTTCGGAAGGTTCTGAGTGAAGTACGTCTCAACGAGGTCATTTTTCTTGTCTCATGCCGATCTATAGCCCATCAACTCAAAAGTTACACGGACAGCCCTTCACCAGGTGGTACGAAAGCTGTTCAGAGGGAAGCTTGAGAGCGAAACAGATATGTCTGCTCCAACCAGTGAAAATAGCTCTCGCGTCATCATTAGGTGGTCAAGAGGAGGCGGTGGTCGCGGAGGTTCACGGGGTAATTCTTAAAGCCCATAAGTTTCTCTCTTTATCCTGACACATTTCCTCAGCTCGAGGAGAACGGGTGCCCCGTGGGGAATACCCTCCGTATATTCACTTCACGCTGCAGAAAACAAACCGCGACACGCAGGACGCACTCGCGTACTTGTCTCGTACTTTGCATGTTAACGTCAAGGACCTCGCTGTTGCTGGTACGAAAGACAAAAGAGGTGTCACAGTGCAACGTGTGTCGCTACGGCGTGGCAACAAAACTGCCGAGGATGTATGGAAAGCTGCCAATCAGCTCGGTCGACGTTCTACGCGTGAGGTGACCACTCAAAGGGGTGAACGTGGGGTCCGCATTGCAGACCTGAACTATCGTAAAGCGGGCTTAGAGCTTGGTCTACTCAAAGGCAACCAATTTCTGATTACTCTACGGTGAGTTTAACTTTCCTTCTGCACGACCAGTACCTATCACCAATGTGAACCCAACCCTAGAAATGTGCAAGTTGACTCGACAGATACGCTCGATCTAGCGATGAACAGCATGAAACAAAAAGGGTTTATTAATTACTATGGTATAATATCATAATGTGATATCCCAATGTAAATCCTGACTGTCTGCAGGCATGCAACGGTTTGGCACAGCTGCGGTTCCTACGCACACTATTGGCTTGGCTTTTCTTCGATCTGACTGGCACAAAGCCATTTCCTTGATTCTTCAAGTTCGACCTGGTGAACACCCAGACGTTGTCGCAGCTCGTGAAGCATGGCTGGTCGATCGCAATTTGGATCGCGCCCTTGCCCTCATGCCTCGTCGTGTTGTTGCGGAGAGGTCCATACTAGAAAGTTACAAGAAACAGGGTGGCGAGACAAGAAACGCTATGGGCGCTCTCTCGACTGTGAGTTGTACCTCATCTTCGTATTTGACAGGTTTGCCGAGTTTTGCACTACAAAAGATTCCGCGCAACCTCAGGTTGATGTACATACATGCATATCAATCGTATGTATGGAACGCGATTGTCTCCGAACGAATCCGCTTGTATGGTGTTGACAGGACCATCGCTGGAGATCTCGTGTACGAGGAAGAGCCTGCAAGCAAAGCGACATCGAGTGATCCCCCTGATATGGAGTTGAACGAACCCATGGCGATTGACGAGCATGGTAGATTTATGCAGTTGCTCTTCCGGTCGATCCCATCTGACCCGTGCTCCAAGGGGAGAGCGGAAATATTAGAAAATCTCGTAAATCACTGTGGATTCCACCGAAGGTGAAAGCGTTGACTGCAGAGGACGCCCACAAATACTCGATTTTTGACGTGATCATGCCGCTGCCAGGGAGAGACGTCGAGTACCCCGGCGGCTTTCTCGGAGAACGATATCGTGAGTTCTTGAAGAAAGATGGGTTAGATCCCGACAATTTTATTCGCAAGCAAAAGTAAGGCGTATTCGTCTTCGGCTTCGTCGGTCTGGACTGGGCTAAAACTGTTATCAGAGAGTACACCCTCAACGGATCCTACCGAAAGATTCTTCAGCTACCAAAGGACTTGTCATGGTCCGTTCTCCGGTATACAGACCCCGATGTTCCCCTAGCGCAGTCGGACGAAGACAGACTTTTGGGCTTTGATCCACCAAGTACAGTGAAGGATGGAAGATTTATGGCTCTGCGAATCAATCTGACGCTTGGGACAGCAGCCTATGCTACTATGGCACTTCGGGAACTCACTAAGACGGAGACGAGCTCACATTTCCAAACCGAACTCACCCAAGCCTCTGCAGACCAAGAATTCCGAGGTACAATGCTTCCGATCGTTGGTGACCCCGAGGAGGAGGAAGCCGTAGAGAAATAATAGACCTGGAGACTCTACCTTTCTTTACGCTAGGTACTGCTGGTGTTGAGGTAGATAACTTTTTACCGAGGTGGGATGAGAATTCCGCTAAATCGTCGGCTTGACAATATTGCTTGCTTACTACACTATAAGTTGCACACCCGTCCTTCAGGAAATATCGAACTGTAACACAACATTGCGTGGCCCTCAGCTTCGTGCCCAAGCAGACGCTAGAGTAAGATGGGAAAGATAGAAAAGATCGTTTTCTTGTCCCTGGTGTTGGATCTTTTTGGTAAGTTTGAGTGATAGCTAACACTGCCGATTTGCTTGACGTGCACGGCAGCTTTTACTATCCCTCTCCCTCTCTTCCCTCGAATTATAGAATGGTATACAGTGGTGAGTATATAATTGTCCACGCTTTCGCCTCATGCTAAGAGATTTCCAGAAAGAAGGGTCGGACCCCACTGGCTTGTTATCGCGAACATTGTTTACTGTCTCTTCCATTCGAGCTCTCTTTTATAATTCCAACAATAACCCCCAGCGATGGGACGTAGTGCTCCTAGGTGAGTGCGTGCATGTTATATGTGGGTGGCATCGCTCACTCGGTACACAGGGGGTTTAATGGGCTCAGCGTTTTCGTGAGTGTCACCGGGCAGAACCATAGCTCAATCTGACTCGACACCCTGCAAGAACACTCCAATTCCTCGTCGCTCCATTGATTGGAGCACTCTCTGAGAAGTATGGACGCAGGAACGTCCTCTTGGTTTCCATGGCTGGGAACATTTTATCCGCACTGGTGTAAGCTATCTTTCCATCCAACTAATGTATATCTCACCATGTTACCTTCAAGATGGATAAGGTCCACCACGTTCTCGTCTTACATGCTTTCTCGCATCATTGGAGGGCTCAGCGAGGGCAACGTGCAACTGGCGACGTATGTCCTTTCCTCGGCATGACACAACTTTTTAACTAGGCCTTTTTAGCGCAATTCTCTCGGATATCACCGCCCCTTCAGAGCGCTCCAAGTCGCTCGCGCAAATCGGCATCGCATTTGCGATCTGCTTTTGTATAGGTCCACCTATTGGAGCATATTTTGCATCCCAGCCTGTCCCAACTTCCATGAGAGCGTTGGGCATTGAGTTAAACATATATGCTTTTCCTGCATTGATAACTCTGGTACTTTTATTCATAGAAACGCTGTTCTTGGCAGTGGCACTTCCAGAAACCAGAGGCATCCAACACGATGATGGCAAGGATCCATCACGAGCGAAGAAAGCTGAGAATAGTAAGGCGAGGACACCAGCGAAAACGGTTCAAGAACGGCTGGGCCTACTCCAGAGGTTGCAATGGCTTCATTTTTTCTTCTTGGGTATTTTCTCTGGAGTGGAATTCACACTCACATTCCTCACATTTGATCGTACGTTATCCCATTACCCGATGGAATATCAAACTCAGATGAGTTATATTCGTTCTTAGTTTTCGATTGGAGCAACAAGCAGAACGGCGCTCTCATTGGGTCCATTGGTGTAATTAGTGCCCTACTCCAAGGTGGGTATGTGCGTCGGGCAGTCTCCAAGGCGGGGGAGGGCGAGATGGCGAGGCGTGGGGTAATCAGCTGTGCCGTGGGACTCTCCTTCCTGTCTATGGTTTCCCAATTCGCTCAGGAACGCTCTGGGATCGCGGTCCGTCTTCTCCAAATTGCCGCCGTCTGTCTCGCCTTTACATCGGCTACAGTTGTCAGCTCGCTTACATCACTTGCGTCCCTGCAATGCGATGAGGGAGTTGATGCGGTCACTGGGAAACCCGTGCGGACACACCCACAGCTCTCCAAAGGGGTGGCATTAGGCATATTCCGCTCCGCCGGCCAATTAGGACGAGCCATCGGTCCTCTGCTAGGTGTGTAATTTTGTGATGGAGGTTTTGGTAACTGGGCTGAACTTGTTGATCACTAAGCCTGTGCTTCATACTGGACCTTCGGTCCAGCAGGAACCTACGCCATCAGCGTTGTGGCGATGACCGCCCTAACAGTCTGGATGAAAACCGCTACATCATCTTGAACACGGTCTTGCTTCGTGACGGAATACTGGTAGCTCTTCGAAACGTGTTTCAGGTTGAAGGGCATAGTCGCGTCGGAAGTAGACGAGAGACACAACCTTGCACATAAAATAAGTGGACGTGGACTGCAGCGTCGAATATTAAGACATGAAAACTTGAACGTAACCATCCAAACAGATCCACAGTGACACGTTATCTACACATGTTAGCTGAAGCAATAGAATTTAGTAGAGTTGTAAGGTATCTAGTCCGGCGAACAAGCAATGTCCCGCTGTGATGGAAGCTATGACTCTGCTGCGCTCTCAACATCAACGAGGGTCTGTGATGATGATATACGGTTTTCCATGCGGGATGACTGTGAGCTTCCCTGATGGAATGATGTATCGGTTTCTGCAGAGACACCCCCTAGCCAACCAACGTCTGGAGAATAACGGGCCTTCTCGGCGGGAAGTTGTGGACAAGGTTGTGGTGGCGGGCTTCGCGGGGCATCGTCTGAGCCTTGCGACTGGGTAAAGATTGCGGGGAGGAAGAACAAAACTCCTCGCGATCTGTGCCTTCGGTACCGAGAAGACCGTGGAGAAAGGATATCGCCACGTCGGTTAGTGAAAAACGCAGCCGCACGATCCCGGATACGATAGACCGAATCAACTAATGAGAGTGATCCATGATGAGAGGAAGGGGAAGAAATGTCGAAAGAAGATGAAATCTCAGAGGGAGAAGGAGAATCTGAGCGAACGTCAAAGGGAAGGGGGAGGAGGGAAAGATGCTCTTCAAGGTGGGGAAGGGTCGAACTTGACGGAGAGGGGGGCTGTGTTGAGGAAGCCGATGGAGGCCAACGCATATCAAGATGCCAGCGGCCATTGCGTTGGGTCCACCTTGGAAGAAGCACATCATAACCACCAATCCTTCGGAGACTGTATTTCCTCGAATTGGTCGGCATTGCAAGACGGTATATGCCGCACAAGAAGACCACCAAGCCGAGCCACATCAAAGGTTTACCCCAATGACTGAGGAAACCAATGAACGGGGCGTCGTCGGCATGCCAGCTGCTTCCGTAAAAGTGAGAGAAGAATGAATGTGGTGCCTCCCCAGGCTTGGCGTTCTTGCCGTAGAGTGACTTGGGGAGGATGCGGACTTCGCCAGGTTCGTCGAGGGTGATGGGGTGAGAAGAGGCATAGATGCTGTACTGAGCGGAAAGAAACATGGGGCCAGTTGAAAACATGACGGTGGGATAGTTGAGGAACCAATCATGATCAAAGGTAACGAGGTTGTGGATGGTCTGTGCAAGAAACGGGTGTCCCTTTTCTGCGAACATGAGATCGTTGGATACGCCGACGGGGATGGTCTTTGGGAGAATGACGGGGTAGACTAAGAGGGGGTCGAGGGGTCGTAGACAACCGATGTCGAGGTCGAAATAGATGCCGCCGTAGTGGTGGAGTACAAAGTAACGAATCGCGTCGGCACGCTGGATTGGGTATTCGTAATTGTCAAAGGTGTCGAGAAACCAAGGATAATGTTCGGCAACGAACTCGCGCGAACTGGCGTCCGTCCACATCATGTACTCGCTGAGAGGGAGGATGAGGAAGGGCACGGGGACAGGATAGAGAGAGACGGACTAGTCGGGCATCATGTGGCGACAGGCCTCTGAGATGTTTTTCCACTTTGAAGGGAGGGTCTCTGACTTCCAGGTCTGATGGAGGATGCGCGGGATGCGTTCGACCATGCCGTGGTGGGAAGCGTTCCATCGGGAAGTGTTGGGGAGGAAGGGGACGACGAGGTCTGAGAGATACGCGGCGGGGTCGATTGCGAGGTAGTATGAGACGGATGTGAGTACGAACAGGGTTCCGCAGAGGACGAGGGCGAGGAGGACGAGTGCGATGTGGAGTGAGCGTCTCTTTGCCATGATGGGGGGAAACAAAGAAAAGAAAAAGGGAACGAACGATAGAAGAAGAAATTGCCAAAAGGACCAGCAGAATTTTAATACACACCCACACCCGTCGGCCGCATATCCAGCTCAAACACGAGATTCATCTGCGCTTCCACCGCACGCACAGATTCCCTCACATTCTTCCCCTCCTCACCCCACATTTCTCCAATATTTCCCAGCGTACCCACCGCAACTTCCCAGTCCCGTCGCGACCAGTCCTGCCCTCGTCGTGCACCAACATGCCCCTCGTGCGCCCGCTGCAGAAACACTTCCACACCCGGTGATGAACGCGGCCATGCCTTTCTTGTCCGTAAAAACTCCAGCGTGTCCCCCGTCGTCCAAAACATCAGCCGCTTTCGTGCATACCCCGGTGCATGTCTCGACCGGACATTCCCACTCCCAAACTTGTCTCCTTCCGGTCCCACAACCTTGACCGCCAGTTCTACCAGCAGCTCGCTAAAGTGCTCGATCACCTCCAAGTGCAGTACATCAAGCGCATGACTAGGGCGAACGAGCTCAGTCATCGCCGAGTCGTCATCAACGTCCATCCCATCGCTGTCCCCTCCCACACCAGCAGTGTCTCCGCAGCTTGGGAATCGCCCGCTAAATCGGAGTATGGATGCTTCCGGGCCAAACACTGCGAGTGCAATGTCCCTACTGCAAAATGTCCTTTGGTCCGGAAATAACGTCAGGATACCTGCCCGGCTTTGTCATTCCGATCTGTCATATGCAGTGACTCCCCGACTCTTACCAACACTCTCCGCTTCCACGGCCAAAAGTTTGTCTTTACTGCACAACATCGTGCGACACCGTCGGACCCGATCAAAGTATTGGCAACAGTCGAGAATCAACCCATCGTTTGCCCTTTCTGTGCCGTATTCCTGGGATTCCACATCAGCCGGTTTTTTTCTGGGCCCCCTTCGAAATCGTAGTACATACTTGCCCCCGTTCTTTCACTTTCCAGTTTTTAGATGCTTTGCATGTCTCGTCCAGTGCTTGACCTTTGACGCTTTTCCTCTCCTTGACCTTCTTGAGCAACCAGGTTGACGCCCGTCGGGCAGACCAAGACAATCCTTCACGGTTCTTCTGACTATTGGGTACAGCAGTTATACATGTTTGTTTCAACATATAACAGATGATCCACGCTACGTACACATCAAGTTCGTGTATCACTGCTCCAGGGATGATAATCGTGATGGGTAGATGCTGTTCTTCAGCCTCCGATACAAACGTTTGTATGACACTGAGAAAGTCCAGCAATACATTTGTATCGAGTACAACGACTGACTGCTCCGTCAGCGGTGCCTTGTGAGTATGGTGTCGATCGGATGGGTCTCCAAAGAATTTTTTGGCGGACAGACCTGCATCTCGATGTCCACGCTCGTCATCTTCAAGTTAGCAGAACTCTCGCCGGAAATGCCGCGTCGTCTTCCTAGCTATCTATCAAACACCACTTCCAGCAACGGGAAAGCACCGCCTGCGACTCTCTACCAGGCTAGTTAGTTGGAGGTCAGCGTGTCAACCTGGTGGTGGTGTCAACGTGGCAACAAGGGCGATAACTCATCCACACGTCTCATTCCCAACAAGATCTCGTCTCGTAAATTCCGCTTGATAGTGTATTGCTGGTGCGCAAGATGCAATAATACAAAATGATTTGACGGCCCGTGCTTATGAATAAACTACTCCAATAAAGATGTCCAGATCCACAACTCATGAGAGTGCGAGTTTCTTTACGGGAGGCATACTGTTTGCCTCACGAGCGGGACGAACGTCAAAACTTTGATCACTATCAATCTTACGCTTAAGCATCGCTCGCTTATCAGGAGAAGGTGATAATGAAGTCCGTTGTGCGCTTCCCTTCGGAGGTGTCGAGCGAATATCTGGCGTTCGGGAGCGACTACGACCTGACGTACCATCCCGCAGCCGTGCTGCGAGGCTCTGAGCAGAGCTTATAGCTTCTGAATGACATGTTGCGTGGTAAATCTATGAATGCTCCAGTCGTTACCAAAGAAAGATGGGAAAAGACATGGTGACATACCCTGTCGTCCCTTTTAACAGCATTCCTCCACACCCACTCTTCATCGTCCTCTAAGAACTCAGATTTCATGTTTTCCTTACATATCGGACATGATATCGACTTGGCCTCATCACCAGGCGGAACAACGACAAACTGTGCACGCAGTTCGGCATCACGCTGGGCGGCCTCGGCACCTGTTCTCGCTTTCAAAGAACTCGAACCAGAGCCGTCGGCTCGCCGTTTTCCCTTCATATCTGATATCCCTTCATGAAGCCAATCCTGTGCGGCATTCCTCAGCCTTGAAATTGTGTCCAGAGCGAAAACAGCTACAATACCTCGAGACCAACAAACCAACTCCTGCTATGCCCCCGGCCCTGGTTCTGATTAACTTTCCTGTTCTGTCTGAAGTGCATGTCTAAATGGTCGTCCATGGCTTTCTTCCCCGAAACATCATCACCAAACCGTACGCCACATTGTTTACACTGGGAAGGAAGTCGATCATACAAAAACGATGTGACAAAGGGACGCTTTCTGGATAGAATATTTGAGTAAAATGGTAAAATATGTGGAAAATATAAACTACCTAATGATGTCCGTAGTGGTGAGTTTGATTTTCTCAGAAAGAACCGCTTTTCTATAAGCACGAGTGTTGTCGCGGCTGAGGGTATTGGAAGGGGGAGGCGTCCGTTCCTCTTCATTCTTCAAACTTGTGCCAACGGGGGTACTATCAGCAGATACAACCCCTGCTTTCAAGAGGGCATTATAAAGGTTCGTTATATTGCTCGGAGGGAGTGCCGGAGCTGTGGATAATAATGAGCCGGCCTGCACAGACGACAGAAGAGTGGAGAGATTTGTAGGTTCGGCTTTCGTTGGTTCTGGTTGATAATTGTATGCAGAGGGTTGAGAGGATGCAGCATTTGAGAAGATCGACAGGAGTTGGCGTGCATGGGTTGGTTGCTGTGTGTACGGATACGACGTTGAAGGAGGATATGGCTGGGGCGGGGGCGGAGGCGAGGTTGTAATTGTTTGTGAAGTTTGCGGCGGGCGCGTAAGTGATCGCAATTGACCAAGTATTTGGCGTAGTTCGTCTTGCGAAACACCAGCCTCCACCAACTTCCGCAACTAAGTTCGTTCAAGTTGTAAAATGGAATCGAGGATAAAGCCACAAATTCGCACCTGTTGCAGAACTTCGACATGCTTCTGGGCAGTAACATCCCAAGGATTGGCCTGAATAGCCCTCTCCTTCTGACCTAATGTGAATTCAAGTTCGCTGAGGACTTGAACCTTGGAGACTTGGCCAGATACATGACCCTAGTGAAGGGGAACAAGTTACTTTCCAAATGAATAAACGAGGCAAAACAGGAATATTCACATCCACTGATGGGGTCGAGTCACCACCCCAAACGCCCCGTTCGATGGTGAGTTGTGTTATGACACCAAAGAGTTCCTTGTTGCTCGGTGCACCAGTTCTCCAGGTAAGAAGCATTTCTTCCATTTTACTACGAGTTGGCTGATCCACCTGCCGATAAGTGTCGAGGAACAACGGTATAACGAACGGCGCAAAATGGCGCGCATACGGATCAAAGACATTCTTGGAGATGGCATCGAGGAGATAAAATGCAGGCAGCTTCATCCATGGGGGCACCTAATAAGGAATAAACCAGAAGTGAAAAGATGAGTCAGCTACGTGACTGCGGATGGGGGAAGAGAGCAAAAAAAGACAAGGTCATGTGTTCTACAGCATTGTAGTTCTCATGGTCTCGCCCTCTTCATACCGCTGTCAGCAGCGGTGCCCTTCCATGGGGCGGTGAGAGGTTATCTTTGCTCAGACTACATGACGAGGTCTATATACATAGTTTGCAAGCAACACAACCGAAAAACGAAAGAAAAAAAAAATCGTCCATCCCACCCGCTGTGACCAAGTGAAAATTTTAATTACAACAGATCAAAGGCTCACCCTTCTAATGTGCGAATCAATGCACTGTGCAACCACATCAGCCCATCTCGAATATTCTTGAGCGAACATGGATAGCGTCTGGATTATCGGCCTGGAGTTAATGGTAAGCTCTGCCAGACGGGCAGTAAAATCACGTCGAAATGAGTTCGGATCCACATGATAAATTGGTGGGGCATGCAGTGATGGTTGGTGGTAGGAATACGCCGCTAGAGCAGACTGATAGCCAGGTACCGGATAGGCGACCTGCCCGTAGGCGGGTGGTTGAGAGTACATCGACATGTCACTTCAAGCTTATAACGCTGTAAGTCCTTGCCAATGTTACACGAGTTTCACCTAGAATCGCCAAGCGAGAAGACTATGAATTTAATATTTCACTTAAAAGTGACGATGGCTGGAGCTCCCAATGAAACGGTGGTGGTGGGTGAAGGTGAAGAAGGAACTGTTGCCGGGCTGACTTGGAATCACCTTATTGAAATTAAGGCTCCGACCGCGAATTACCGATTGAAGCACCGCGCCCTGCGCATCTGCCCATAGTGGGTGGTGTGGAGCATTCAGCCCATCGACCTCGACAATAACAGTGAGCCCAAGTACGTCAGTCGGTTTAGCTGTGTTTAAAGTGATCTAGTTGAGATTCGTTTTCATGCGTTTTCATTTTCTGTAGCCTGGCGCGGTGGATACCATCCGCGCCCAGAGGATGACCTATTGTTGACCACCATCCTTTGTTTCAGATGCGCGACGTCCTTAAAACTGAAGAAATTCATATTCCCGAAGGTGTCACTGTTGAGATTAAGTCTCGAGTTATCAAAGTGACAGGCCCACGGGGATCACTCACGAAGAATGTTCGTCATATTGACATGGATATCCGAGTAGTAAAGTCTGGCAAGGACAAGTCGAAAGTTACCTTGGCTGTCTGGCAAGGCGGGCGCAAGCACGTCGCGTGTCTCAATACCATTCGGAGTCTGATCAGCAATATGATCACTGGGGTGACGAAGGTAAGTTATATCGTCTTCACACTGAAGTAACCCTGATCGGTAGTTAGGGCTTCCTCTACAAAATGCGTGCCGTTTATGCTCACTTTCCTATCAATACTATCATTCAAAACGATGGACGAAAGTTGGAAATTGTAAATTTCTTGGGCGAAAAGGTATGTTGCGAAGAAAACTGATCCAAAAAACGTAAATGAAATTTTCGACAGGCAGTTCGGCATGTCGAAATGTTGGATGGCGTGACAATAGCAGAATCGAAAGCTCAAAAGGATGAGCTTATATTGGAGGGCAATGATATCGAAAATGTCTCGCAATCAGGTATATCAGTGGCCCCGTAGAGGAATACGTGCTAATAGTTCCTGTAGCCGCCTCAATCCAGGGTAGCTGCAGAGTCCGAAACAAGGATATTCGTAAATTCCTCGATGGTATCTATGTTTCAGAACGGACGACCGTGGTCACGGAGTGAAGTGTTGGAATGGGCTGCACACAGAATCCATGCAAGTATGTAGTAATCTTCTACAATTCTGTATGATCACGCGCCATGCCCCGCCTTTTGCATTGATCCTCCAGCATGATATGTAACGTGTGGTAGACCTATGCGTGAAAATCTATGGAATAAAAGGGATCCACGTGGCGACTCTCCGTCGATATGACTCGTAGTCGTTGCCAAAGAACCGTACCAAGGCCTTCTCCTCGACTATGGTTGATAGTCAGAGGACGAACTGAGCGAAGCAACGGACAGACCTCGGGTGCGTCGGTAAAAGAACCTCCAAAGAACTACAGCGAAACCAATGAAGCTAAATGGATTCTGTAACACCATCTGTGTGCCTAAAGCCCAGTAAAAGAAACCAGCGTAGGAAGGATGGCGGAACCAACTGACAACGACGAATTGTGGTCAGCTGTCATCAGTGCTGAAATATTGACCTACGCATACACTCCGTCGATCACTAGTCGATGAGAGTCTCGTTTACGGAAGGCGACTGAATGCGAGAAATTAGTAGAAGCATGCATCATCGCAGTTGTCCTCAACGCCTGTCCACAGAGCACCAGGAAAATACCTATTCTGGGCAGTTAGACGAGTGCAGCAGACACTGTATGACCGACATACCAATAGTAGAAATGTATTTGTGTGACTTTGACGAAGGACTAAAGAAGAGGGACACAAGGTATTCTGTGAGTGCGGTGGCATTGGCGACATGATACATGGAACCATTTTCAAGCAAGAATGCTCGAGATGGGTGAGCCAGAGTCAGGGGTTAACGACAGTTCTGGGATGCTCACAGTCCACACTACATTTCTCCAGATTCCAACCAGCAGTCACTGCAAACTCGCCCCAGTGGAACGCCGACCATGCTGCAACAAAGAAACCGAGTTGATATGTCGCCCACCAAGATGACGGGAGGCCCCCGTATAGGAAAAGGAAAAAGCCAAGGGTAAAGAAACCACCGAGCAGGAAGGATATCGTAGAAGCCGCGAGGGGGGTGTTCGGGATGTTGCCATGGGGTTCTATGTCTGCGGGAATTGTTAGTAAGGGATGCTTCATGCTTTTGCGTTCCTCTACACGTCGTTCAAAGGTATCCGCCTGAATGTCGTCTCGCATAGCGTCTGAAGGATCGAAATCGAAAGAGTAACCACCAATCCAATCAATTGTCATGTTATTATGTTGCCTTTATTAGGACTCAGGCAAGTTGACTTGCGCCATGCGACGGTCCTTGGCCAACCGTTGGACCGTACTCCGTTCCTTTTCATATGTCGCTCGAGATGAGATTTCCGACATCAGGAATATAGCTCTCGTCGCCCACGTTGGTATGAATTCACGGTCTGAGTCGTCGATGCTCGTCTGACATCTTGTGTAGACTCCGGTAAAACGACATTGACGGAGTCAATCTTACACAAATCATCATATATTCCATCTCCCGGCTCGGTCGACAGCGGGAGTACCACAACTGACTTTCTGCCAGCAGAGAGGGAGAGAGGGATCACCATACAGTCCGCAAGCATACCGGTCAAATGGAAAAACTGGAATCTTAATCTTATTGATACTCCAGGCCATGCCGACTTTGGTATGGAAGTCGAGAGTGCCAGCCGCGTCGTCGATGGCGCTGTTGTGCTGATAGACTCAGTCGAGGGTGTCGAAGCGCAGACAAAGGGTGTATGGGCCCAGCTCTCTAAGTGCGCACACGATACGCCCATTTGATTTCATATCGACGCTAATGTGTTCGCTATTTCAGGTATAATGTAGCTACCCGCCTGCTCTTTATGAACAAACTTGACCGACCAGGGGCGTCTTTTAGGTCATCTATGCTATCCCTCTTAACCCACAAATTGCACGCGAACCCTTTAACGATTACACTGCCTTTAGCATCCATGAACCCACAGAATTACTCTAGAGCGGAGCCAGGCATTGAAGGTTTGGTAGATCTCGTAAAATGGGAACTTTGGAGGTGGACAGAAGATGGAAGCCATACTTGCCACCCCCTCCCGCTGGTCAAAGACACTTCGGAGTTTACAGGGGTCTTTCCGAAAGGTCATCCCATCATCCCACACCTGATACCAGCTCGAACGGCACTCCTGGAAAACCTTGCCATGTTCTCCGAAGATCTCATGGACCAGATTCTTAGTCTCCCATCAGACCCATATCCTTATTTGCAAATACCTGCCAAGGAAGTAATTCCTCACTTGCGGAAGGCAATCTTCAGAAACCAAGTTCTTCCTGTGCTATGTGGTTCTGCCATTAAAAGTATAGGTATAGAGTTGCTCATGGATTACATTGGATGTTTACTCGCGAGTCCTCTGGACGTACGTCTTCAAACTGAATTTCCAGATGCCCCGGTGCGTCTGTTGGCTTGGAAAGTTGCCTGGGACAAGCGAAGAGGATGGATGACCTTTGTACGTGTGTACTCAGGTGAGTCTATAACCGGTCATAGGGTCCATTCTCAGCAGCTCTGTCACTTAGGAACCCTCAAACGCCAGAAAGCTATGTATAATGTCAACACCGGTCAGAAGGAGCAGGTTTCAAAGATTCTTTTGTTATATGCCTCCGAAGCGGAGGAGGTTGACTCTCTTCCATATGGCTCCGTTGGAGTCGTTCTCGGGTTGAAACACACCCGCACAGGGGATACTCTCATTGACACACGAGACTTCAGAAATTCTAATTTATCACAATTATCACTTCGAGGAATTGCAGCACCCCCAGCTGTCATGTCAGTATCGGTCATACCTAATTCCCATTCTGACCTCGACCTCGTTCAAGAGGCCATACACTCGTTGATTCGCACAGACCCTTCAGTCCGCATGGACAACCAGGAAGGTCAAATCCTTGTCCATGGACTTGGTGCCTTGCATCTAGAAATAGTCGAAGGGCGGCTCAGGGATGAGTGGGGCGCTAAATTTGAGCTAGGTGACCGTCAAGTTAGCTACCGAGAATCAATAAGTTGCAACGTTCCCGCTCGGCTGGAAGAGTGGTCAACAGAAATTGCTGGCAAACCAATGGCTGTTAAAATTGCACTTTTGGTGGCACCCCTCGAGCAGGATGAACAAGGCGATCCAGCATTCGATGGTAATCTTGTGTTGGATTCCTGTGGCCAGCCGTTGAAAGCTCCCGATTTGTACTCAAGCCAACTCGACCCATCGGCAAATCTCGCTCGTGGTATCGCAAGTGCCCTTTCTAGCTCACCTCACACGTCCCTCCCGCTATCCCGTGTCAAGGTCCAGATAACACAATTCATTCTTCCCCATCAAGCGCCGCCGTCCATCCTCGTCGGTGGGAGCTCGTACATACTGTGCTCTAAACTTAGAGAGGCAGGAATGGGCCCCATCCTCGAGCCCTATATCAATCTCAGGGTTTCTGTTTATGTGGATGACCTTGGTAAGGTTATCAAAGACATCACTGAGAATGGCGGCGAGGTTCTGGACCTCGCTAGCCCCTCATTAGCAGTTGACGAAGATGAGGTTTCATATTGCTCCGATCGGTTGTACCTGCCTCCCGAAGAACTTTCACCTTCCTCAACCTCCCATGGGGTATCTTCACAATCTGCTCCACCACATGCAAAGCGAACAGTCTATGCAATTGCTCCGTTAAGTCGCATGTTAGATTATTCGACGCGATTGCGCACATTGTCGGGAGGTCACGGTAGCTTTGACATGACGAACGCAGGATTCCGGCAAGTAGCAGAATCTCGTAAACTAACGATACTAAGAGAAATTGGACGCGCTTGATGCACTGTATATGATAGACATACTTTTCCAGTCGATGCCATCCTAAATCAACTCCTTCATTTCATCCGCATCTCCAAATAGCACCGCTCCGTCCATATCGTCATCGTCATCTGCCGTGATAGTATGCATATGACCCGCCGCATTCAATGTTTGGCTGAAGTAGATGAGGCCATCATCGCTATCGGTTCTGGACACTGCGTAGGAAAGAGACGCCAAAGGAATGGTTCTTTCTCTTGAAGAAAGTGCTTCGCTTGATGCTCCCTCGCTCTCTGGAAAAAATAAGGGTGTATCCGCTCTCCGTATCGGTGTGACACATTCGTCGGATGGTTGGAGTTCAAGTTTTCTGCTTCGGAATGATGTCCCGAGATCTATTGACCGCGACCTGGTTTCATTGTGTTGAGACGACCATGGCTCGACGACTACGCAGAGACAGTGCCCGGATATAGAGAAAGATTGACACTTGAGTTTGAGGAGGGGTTTTGGCTTCGTTTCTTCTTCTACAGAAAGCTCGATATCTGCTGCGCAAGGTGAGAGGCTCGATTCATCTCGGAAAATGTCATCTCCGTCTCTGGAGTCAATGACAGTTCTGGGTAATTTTTTCTTAACCACTAGATCCCCAACGACTCGTAAATTGACTCACGCAGCGGAATTTGCAGTAAATTCGCTGTCTGCCTCGGGAGATGGAGACCTCATGGAAGCCTCCTGGAGTACATCTTCTCTATCATTGCCGTCTTCATCTTCAACGTCAATAATGATGCGACGTTGCTTCCGTACGCGGCGAAGCTCTCTTGGAGTACGACAAACAGGGTCTTTGTTTTGTTCACTTTCCTCTGTGGACCATGCATCCTCGCTAAGACGGCTTTCAGGTCCCGCACTCTTTCCTTTGTTCTTGCGTTTGCGCTTGTTCTGCTCGACAGATGACTGCGTTCTCGTTCGAGAACTTTGATTGGCAGATTGAGGAGAAGCACGCTTGGAAGCTATTCCTGGACGGAGAGGAGCAGTAACAAAATACCTAGACTACAAAGTTCATCAAGTCCCTGGGGTGCCTAGCTTGGTGCATTTGCGCACCTTGAGGAGAACCGCGTGGGGTTCTGTTTTCCGAAAGAAGTACGCGAACTGGTAGGTTTCTGCAATGCAACTGAATGGGTGAAAGTAACACGTAAGAGGATTGTATACCGACCTCCACGGTGGACCTCTACGGTCCCCCGTTTTGTGCAGGGAGTAGCTCCTGGACCAAAATGAATGTCCCTCTCTGCTTGAAGTTTCGGGATAATTCTAAGAACTAGTTCAAAGAGTATGTGCATCGCAGTAGGAGCCGACACACAGCGATCTTAAGTCCGCGAGCACTCGCTGTAGGACTATGTCCGACATCCAAACAATGTGTCGTTCATCGAGATAAAGCTAGACAACATATTGGTCAAACCCGGACGTGGCAGACGTAAATGAAATTACTCACGAAAAGTGGAAGAACAAGACTGTTTGATATACGCAAATAGTACAAGTTCCTTGGCCGAAAAGACATCGATCAGAATCACGGCAGAGTAGCTTATAGCGCCGCTTGGTTCAATGTATCCAACAAATCCAGATTGAACAATTCGTAAGTTCGTCGAAGCTCGGAACACTAGCAGTGTTACGTAATACCAGGGAACCGATGAATGATGAAAGAACAATGAGCAATACAGTACTGTACTCGATTCGGACAAACACCGTACACTGACAGCTATACGATAGAAAATTGAAGTAACTAAAAAAACTATAATGAGGACCGTAAATACTGTGTATCGTAAAGTTTGAAAGGTCGACGATGTCGTTTTATAAATTATCCATATCAACTCCAGGACCTGGTAAGATGATAGTTTATGACGCCTGCCTGCCATTGTGGCTTTTTCTGGTTTCAAGTGCCAGACGAGAGCTCAAGAAGCTGATAAAATATTAATAAAGGTGAATTATGAACCTATCGATGCAAAACTAACGGTTTTAAATCTATCTTGCCTTGAGTTGTAGCCAGTCAGCATTGAAAGGAAAGAAAGCAAGATGAAGGCACGAATGCCGTAGCGGAAGGAGCCATTCATGACTAGCTCTTTCGCGGGGGTGGCAGTTATATCAATGGTGATGTCGGATGGACCTACGCATATCTCGAGGAGATAAATGCAAGTGAACCGCAAATTAAAAGTTGCAACCATTAGCATTTACTTGTGTGTTCGCGCAATTGTCTGAGTAGAGGTTTTGCACTAGAGGCGTCGACAACGAGGTCGACAGCACCAGGGCCGTCCTCAGCAACATCAAGTTGCTGCTGAGCATTTAGAATATATGTTTCGACTCTCATCCGGTGATACAGGGGGAGGTTGGAATATGTTTGCGGGCAACATAGGACTCTGCGAACTTAACACGGTCGGACAAAAAGTCCACGGCTATAATTCGAGAAGCAGCCTTTGTAACAGCCATACAAAGGAATCTAACAGGACCGCAGTCAAGGGTAATGATCGAATAACTTGCTCTGAAGCCACCAAATTTTAACATCGTATGGACGGCACTAGACAATGGTTCCATCTTGAAGAGTCAGTCGAGACTCGTCGAGTATAGGGGTTATTACCAACGCGCCATCCTCGAAGGTAAGACGAGGACAAGCAAAGGCGCGATGGAACAGCGTAATAGCGACTGAATGCTATCATGGCGAACCAGATGTCAGGACATAACTTCGCGAATGGAAAAAATTAGGTATTACGGTGGACAGTACCCCGGTATCTCCCCTCCTTAAAGACATCACACTTTCCGCACGGGGCAGCAGGCTCGATGGCAACACGATCACCCTGCCCCAGATAGGTCACAGAGGATCCGACTTGAAGGACTCCATGATCACCAATGATGTCTGGTAGGTAGATCATATCTCTCACGATAACTCCCGAGGTTCAAATGTTCATGGCCGAGCACCCGAGGAACACAGAAATCATTTATAGTTACGGAGAGACAAACCAAGTCAGAACCGGGTTTGCGCAAACAGTCTCTGATCATCCCACGCGCGGAGTAGCTGAAACAAGGGTGAGGGTGCGATAAGAAACGACAAGTGTGACATTACATCAGATCCGCAGATTACTGAAAAATGCTATGCATCAGGGATCAATACCAGCGGAGGGAAAAGTTTTGGCTCACCGGTCGTCACTACTTCCACGAGAACATCGTGAGGGCCAACCGTGCTGATGGTACTCGCTAGCACTTCTATCGTCAAAGGTGTCTTGGACTCACTCTAGGATTAGATGAGGCTCAAACTGGGTATGTTGAGTTTTCTTGGGGACGAAGGATGTATTATCCAACATGTTGCAATTGGCGAGATCAATGGCATGGGAAGAGTCCAAGGTCCCGTTTACATAACTTGGACACTGGTTGTAGTACGGGATGGGCGCCGCCCGTGTATCCGGTCGATTGATTGCTGCCACCCGACCAAACTTGCCGTTTCCTGCTCGCCTCTAGCGACGTTGCATGCACACATGGCTGACTAGTGGGATCTCTGCAACTAAACTTCAAAATGAACAAGCCGAGCGGGAGTAGAAGTCGGTGGGAAAAAGGAAAAGATCCTCCGAAGGAAACGAACCATCGTGTTGCGAGGAGCTGGCATAGCCATCATCAACATCATATACACACCCCTGGGTAGGATTGCACCATGGCTTACAGTAACGTGAGTTGAGTTGCGGGCAGTGCTGGCTCCAGATCATTCCGTAGTACAAGATCGAGACACAAAGATACTATATTTTCTTTTGGTTGCTTTCGGCTTCTGGCTTGTTCGCAGACGGAGTGAATTGGTTTCGAGTGAGACACTTGCAATAATACGCGTACTTCAGTCCGATTGCAAGTGCGAAGATGAGAACTAATCCGGGTATGTGGCGGAAACGTGATGGCATGAACCTGAGCAAAAAGTTGGTGACTATGGGTACTGCCGGCGATTAGATTGTGATTTGATAACCGTCGGCTCAGGGCAGGCGCCACGGATATCTCAAAATCACGCTGGGTCCATCTCACCCTCGCTTCATTCTTTTCTTTTCTTCCCTCATCCAACATGGTCCTTTCCAGCGTCCTTGGCTTCCCTCGCATCGGTACTGTACCCTTTTTGCTTGGTGGATCCAATCCACTCACTTCAACTATGCCTAGGTGCAAACCGTGAAGTCAAAAAGGCCGTAGAGGCCTATTGGGCAGGAAAATCTTCAGAGCAGGATCTTCAGAAAGTCGCTGCTGATGTTCGTAAATACAACTGGGTCAACCTGAAGGAGCGAAAGGTCGACTTGATTCCCAGGTTTGCCAATCGCTTCCTTAATTCTTGTCCATACTCATTCTTGATCAGTGGAGACTTCACTCTCTACGATCACGTCTTGGATCATTCAACGGCTTTCAACGCCATTCCAAAGCGTTATGTCAACCTTGGTTTATCCCGTTTGGATGTATTTTTCGCACTTGGACGTGGACGCCAAGCCGATGGTGTCGATGTTCCTGCCTGCGAAATGAAGAAGTGGTCAGCATTGCGACTCGGAGCACTTTTAACCATATTACTCACGCGCATTGGGTAGGTTCGATTCTAACTATCATTATGTCGTCCCAGAACTCTCCGATGAGACCGACTTCAAGCTGTTGTATAACAAACCTCTCAAGGAATATAACGAAGCCAAGGATCTGGGGGTCACCACCCGTCCAGTCGTTCTAGGACCAATCTCTTACCTTATCCTCGGAAAGGCTGCAAAGGAGGCGCCTGCTGGCTTCCAACCCATATCATTGCTTCACAAAGTTTTGCCCATCTATAAACAGTTGTTATCAGAGCTCAGGGCCGCTGGTGCTGAATCAGTCCAAGTTGATGAACCAATTCTTGTTCTTGACAAGGCTTCCGGTCTTCAAAAGGAGTTTACCACAGCATATACTGAACTAGCCCCGGTTTCTCCAAAAATCATTCTGACGACATACTTTGCTCGCCTGGATTCCAACGTAAACTTCGTTTCCAAGCTTCCCATTGCTGGTCTTCACATCGACCTTTCTCGGGCGCCTGAGCAACTCGACGGTGTAATAGCAGCGATTAAGTCTACCCCTATCATTCTCTCTCTTGGTGTCGTTTCGGGGAGAAACATATGGAAGTCCGACTTGACTGCCGCAATTCAGCTGGGTCAGAAGGCAGTTGCTGCCCTTGGGGAAAAGCGCGTCATCATTGCGACATCATCCTCTCTTCTGCATACTCCCGTGACCTTGGCTAATGAAAAGCAGTTGACCGCACAGCAGAAAGATTGGTTTTCCTTCGCACTGGAAAAGGCTGCGGAAGTTGCGACTATTGCTGCTTTCCTCACCAATCCCCAGGACCCTCAGGTCGCAGCTGCCCTGGAGGCGAATAAAACTTCTATCGCTAAGCGTCGCGAGTTCGAGCGTACATCCGACGACGCCGTTCGCAAGCGTGTCGCCGCAATCACGCCTGATATGTACGACCGCAAAAGTCCGTTTGCCACTCGCCAGAAGGTTCAAGCGGTATCACTTCGGCTGCCGAAGTTTCCTACAACCACTATCGGTTCCTTCCCAGTGAGCCATCTATCACTCGCGTGACATCGACCCTAATGATTTCTTCAAGCAAACAAAAGAAATTCGCAATGCTCGTGCCAAGCTCACTAAGGGCGATATCACTGAAGTTGAATATCTTGAGTTCATCAAAAGCGAGATACAACAGGTCGTCAGCTTTCAGGAGAAAATTGGGCTCGACATTCTCGTGCACGGGGAGCCCGAAAGAAATGACATGGTTCAATACTTCGGGGAACGTTTGGCCGGTTTTGTCTTTACCCAGAATGGTTGGGTTCAGTCTTACGGCTCTCGGTAGGTGATCCGGGTTGCACTGCTGGCTTGGCTTGATGGTTTTTTTCTAGCTATGTGCGACCTCCAGTGATCGTCTCTGACGTTAGCCGTCCCAAAGCTATAACCGTGGAATGGAGCAGCTATGCCCAAAGTCTCACGAAGAAACCCATGAAGGGTATGCTTACCGGCCCTGTCACGATCTTGAACTGGTCGTTCCCTCGCGAAGATGTACCCCGCAAGCTGCAATCTCAGCAGTTGGCATTGGCACTCCGTGATGAAGTCATCGATCTCGAGAAAGCTGGAATTGCTGCTATTCAGGTTGACGAGCCAGCTATTCGTGAGGGCGTAAGTAGATTTGCAGAGTACATTACCGGATTGTCTAATGCCCCGCAGTTGCCCCTTCGTCGCTCCGACTGGGATGAGTATCTGAGGTGGGCCGTTGACACTTTCAAACTTGCAACGGCGGGTGTTGGTAATAAGACTCAGACCCACTCCCACTTCTGCTATTCCGACTTTGGCGATATTTTCACGTCTATCCAACGTCTCGATGCTGATGTCATTTCCATCGAGTTCTCGAAGAGTGACATGAAATTATTACAAACCTTCAAGGAGTACGGTTACTCCAATCAGATTGGTCCAGGTGTCTATGACATCCACTCTCCACGTGTCCCCAGCGAACAAGAAATCAAAGAGCGTATCAAGGCTACCCTTTCTATTATTCCTAGAGAATTAGTCTTCGTCAATCCCGACTGTGGTCTGAAAACACGTGGTTGGAAGGAGACCGAAGGCATGTCTTTCTCATTCACTTTTCGTAACCAAACTGAATCGTTCTCTGCAGCTTCTTTGTCCAACCTAGTTGCTGCTGCTCGCTGGGCTCGCACGACGTATGCTTGATTTCCCCTCATTGCGCTTCAACAGCGTCCATGAAGTGGCTATTTTATCCAAGCCTTCTCACGTTATGGCTTTGCACTTGACCTTGGGTAGTTATGATGCGATTACATTACGTCCGGCCCGGTAGGGTCGTGGAGAGGATATGGGGATGAAAGTTTCTTTGTGGGCTCGCCGGGAGTCTCCTTAGGCCGAGGCAGAAGCTTGACACCGGTTTAAGCGCAATAGTCGGATTTCAACAATCCTTAATTGTAGTGTATAAATAATGAACCCCGGATGTTCGGACCACAATAAACGTCGGCAATGAATGATATTGTCCTCCATATTATCTGAATAAATGTTAATGTTGGAGTGTTAGTGTGGTATGTGACCGTCGTGCGGGCTAAACATAGAGTGGTCAAACAAGTCCAGGTGTGATAGCATGAGCATGTTAATCAGTATTCATTATTTAACTAATTCATCACGGACAGTCAAGTCTTGTCGGCAATCTTCAGACGACTGATGAATAAAGAACTGAGTTTCAGCCAGGTAGGGCAATAAAAGAAAACTTACACTCGGAAGTGATACACTACGCGCGTCGTGCTTTCCGCGGGTGAACACGCTGAGCAATCTTGGTCGACGCTGCTGGCGTTTCATACCAGGATCTTCTCGTTTCAACAGATCCAATTGGGCACCTTCTGGTTCATCCATGAGTGTCATCCCAGTTATGTTACTACCCATAGCAAGGGTGCTGCCACGGATGCCTTCACTTGAGGTCGATCTCCGCAGTACCTGGTCTTGCATCGTGGAATCGATAGCGTTCTTCTTCCCTCGAAGAATAAGTTTCTTAGACGAGGGGCGGGTGTCATTCTGCGAGGTGGGTTTAGATGGAATTAGTTTCGTCTTCGAGAAGAGTTCACGGGCAACTGGAAGGACTGGCACGAGGGGTTGATGGAAGGCCATGCGGACCCAGCCTTTCCAAGTAAGATCGCTAGGTAGGAATTGATCGACCAGCTCCTCAAACTATGGCAAGCTGGTTAGCTGTCGCGCGAGATATGCAACAGTACATACACTCCATGTCTGATTGCGGAACTCTAAAGAGTGGGTGCGAATCCGCGCATCACGGCATTCAAAGGACTCCGCCTTCATGATACTCAACAGGAGTTCGACACTGGTTTGAGGGTTGAACCAAGGAGATCAAATTAACTCGATGGTGCTAACCTTGAAATTTTCACTAGAATGAAGGTATTTTGAGAGGAACGTGTCTTCATCTCCACGGCGTCGTCTTTTTCGGGCCGCTCTTCCCGATTCACCTTCTTGATACTCCGAGAATCCTCATTGACGTTCAAATCTGGCGTTGCAGCTCGTCCAAGGGAAGTTTCGGTTGGTGTACTCGAAGACTCGGCTGCTGCGCTACGCAAATCCGTGAACGATCGAGAAGTGCCCAATTTTCTTAGACTCGGTGCAAGCCTGTTAGAATCCAACGATCTGCGTGGTTTGTGCAATAGGTGAGTCGGCTCTGGGGAAGATCTAGGGGGAGGGTATTCTGAAGAACGATTGAATTCGGGCGCCGGCTGATTCCTTCCCCGTCGAGCAGGCCACACATATTCCATGATACGTTGGCCGAGGCAAGCATCAAGCTGCAGACGGATGGGGTGAAAATCAAGTTGGAATTTCTCATAGATTGCAATCCCGCCAACAGGCGCAAGTACTGTCCAGTCAGCGTCAAGAAAAAGATCCCTCTGCTCATACAATGAGAACCACTCAGAATATTCGGAAAGCAAGCAAACCTTGTAAAGAGGATGGTTAGAAGGTTCTTCATATTTCGAAACGATTTCTGCCCAAACGGCATGTGGAGATCCATCGAAAGCCTGCAAATCACCAACCGTCAAACGGTTGGCAGTAGAGCTATCTTGTTTGCTCAACCAAGAGAAGTCTATATTTCGCATAGCGAGTTTCGCAAGCAGATCTCGGTGGTCATCTAGCATCCTCCAAGAAATCTCTGACGAGGAGGCCTGGAGAAGGAGAGCAGATTTATGATCTGAATGACCATCAGCCCTGCTCTGAGCCAATCGAATCGCCTCAAAAATAAGATTGAGCTCTTCCACAAGTAGAAAAACGTGAGCTTTCAGCTTGAGAATCTGCAGCTTTTTTTGAGGACGATTATCCCGCATTTGCCGGCCGACATCTCCGTATGCTTCAAGGACACTCCTTAGACGAGTCTGAAGATCAGAGACGACGCCGGCAGCAGACCGTAAATCCGTGAAGTCGTACGCGAAAAGTAGTGTTTCCAACTTTTCCAATCGTGCTTTATGTGCAACGTCTGAAAATAGAACCAGCTGTGTGATGATGTTGGAGATGGATTGGAAATGCCGATCATTTGCGGACACCGTAAAGCGCGGGACATGAACTTGCACCAAGTCCTGAATTTCGGCGAGTTAGAAACGTACATAGGGGCTGCGGTAGGTACTCAACAGTATCATTTTGTAGATGTGCATGCCCCCCATTATGAATATGGTCTGGCTTCAAAAGCACTGGGGAAGCGATGCTGTTGCGAAGTCTGAGTCGATTGAACCGATCATATCGACAGTTGGCATTGGTTTGGGGAACGATGCGATCAAAGGAGTCGCTCTCGCAACGGTAGTCGAGCAACACCTCTAGAGGGACTGACCCGCTATCGTATGAAGCGGAGTCGGTTGGACAGAAGGTCTGCAGCCCATTTAACGACGTATAGTTCCTATTTGAAATTTGAATATTAGTGCCAGACCTGCTCGGTGCTGGGAGAGCGCTTACCTGTGCATGATAGGACCGCTGATAGGATCTTCCAGATTGGACCCATCCATTATTTTGAATACCTGCAACTTTGCCTGAACCGCGGCGAGGATCACAACCGATCCTGTCTCAACGTTCGACAAGGGATCAATGCTCCGCAAAATGATTTGGGGTTTTAATAAAAGGCAGAAATGCCTCCTCCGGAGAACAACACCTTCGTCCCATCCTTCAAGGGGCTTTACGTCGGATGGGTCAGTAACAACACTTCTTTGGATATCCAGTGAAGTACCGCCTCGCCCTCCGGCCAACATTCTACGGAAGGCAGACGCAGCGGCTTGAGCGGCACTGGCAGAGGCTTTAGGTTTCTCAGCACCATAATCAGTCATCTGAGGGGCCATAGCATCGGCTTGATCTCGAATAAACTTGACAGCGCTAAGTCTTGATCAGTACAAAAAAATACGCACGGATGCAGTTACTTGCCGAGTTGCTATGTGATACTCATATCCACGACGAGCTTTAGAGCAGTTGTAGTACCGCGTCAAAACCTGTTGTAATGGTAAGTTCTGTACCTCAGATTCGGGCAAAGACCCACATCGCGAACAGCATTGCACATGAAAAGACTCGGAGAATGCACCTGATAGACATTCTCGAAATCCGCCCATTCATCGGAGGAGACCATTTCAGCTGGCATATAATAACTTTCGACGTTACTCTTGCGTACACCCTCTGGGCATTGGTCTACTCCTGTCAGATGGTTAATATAGTTTTGAAGAAGGGTAACCATGTTGTTCAAGGGGTATTGCCTCTAAAACGCGGGTCAATAAGATGCATTTATGATTCCTAGATCGAAAGGTACCCCGATAGGTTGGTCTAATTTTACTTCCTCCTCAGCCATACGTTGCAACGTTGTGATCCGTTGTTCTGCGAGAGAGATCTCTACTTGTGGAACAGCTAATGGAGGTCAAATTTGAAGAAATCAAAGCTGAGTGAATGCTGAGGCGAAGACTCTTACACGGTTCACTCCCAAGTAAACATGTATGAGTGTCTTCATCGCCAAACTTACTGTTTTCGGTTTGGATCTCGGTAACGTGGGAATTCTTCTTGATATATGTTACCTTAGGGGTGGAGAGTACTGGAAACAGCTGTATTTCTGGAAGATGGTGCGCAGGCGACCAATCCGTTTCGATGAAGTCGTTACTATCTAGCCATGTGGGAGGAATATTTGAACCCGAAAAAGCCTGGTTTTTGTTGCCACAGTCGAGGTTGGCGGACAATGGTACTGATCGTTTGAGAGGCTCAGGGAAAATGGCTAAGAGGGCACGAAGATCCACATTCTTGAGGATCACCTCGGCGGCATAGAACGGCTTATGTCGTACGACTTGAATACTATCGGGAACTTTGCCCGGCGCAATTGTTTCCTGGTCCCTTTGATGCATGTCGGCTTGGAAGTGACTGACTTTGGCTTTCAAGCCTACGATAGTTGTAGTCCCGTCTTCCCATGACTCTCTGCTGTCATCGACGTATGCATGCGTTATGAACAGTTCTGGTACTGAAATTCGATATTTGAGAGTCGCCAGATGTCGTGCAAACTTCGGCGATAGTGTCTTCCGAGGATAAAGAGAACCCTGCCTAATTGGCAATGATAATCCATTATCGAATAACCCCCACCACGACCAGAAGCTGGCGAATGCTTTGGGAGTGAGGTGGAAACTACTGGGCCGAAGTTCGGAGTGGGAAGATGCTCGTCGGAGGGCTGAAGTTATTGAAATTGAGAGGTGGATAAAGTTTGACCGGAAATCGTGATAAGAATCGTGAACGACCTGCGCTCATTTGAAACAAGTCGGTAAGAGTTCTGGAAGAAACTTACCAGAGACTCTGAAGGGTCTACTCTCACCAACTGTACAGTGTGATGCGGCCGAAATTGGAAAGATCGACAGTTGCGGTCAAAAGGAGAGCCGGTGCATTTCCCACATTCTAGCCCGATGCATGTATGCTCAAACACAATACCTACGCCAAAGCGAACACCAGAGCATAGGTTAGCACACATTTTGAGACAGTCATCTCTTGCGACAATGTCTCCTTGTGCATAAACGCCCCTTGAACCCACAGTCGATTGAAATCTAATAAAGGGGTAGTTCGCACCATTCATACGGTAATACTGACGACTTACTTCGGTATCAATATGGACATAGAGTCGCTGATAACCTGCACAAGTTCTCGATCCTTGTTTGGAGAGCCGATGATGATTTGCGGTTCACCTTGCCAACAAAGAGCGAAACCTGCACCATCATTATCCAGGCTGTAAGGATCTCGATTGCCTAAAAGAGGTCAGAGCTTGCAAGCAAGCATCTTAGCCATTCTCACCTTTCATATATAAGCGAACTTGTTCCTTGAACGAAATCTCAACCGTCCAGTGGAAAACCAGTCGTATCTGAGAAACTGATAGGAAAAGTTGTTATGTAATCGAGGATATTCTTACCTTGTCCCAAAACCCAATATGCGGGGATGGGTCCCGAGACTCAGGAGTTAGACTGTCTATAAACCTAATCACATCCTGGATCGCTGGATTGTAGCTAACACCCCAAGAAAATGCAGTTGTCTTGTCTGTCAACACTGACACGAGTGGCCGAGCGTATGTCTTTACCGGCATGAGTGTCTTTGGGATGCGAATCACTAAAGGATGGTTAGACGTAAAACCGTCCTCAGGGCCAACCACAGTGCAGGGGATCCAATCAACAGACTGAGAAGAACCCATTTCCTCCGCAATGACAAGATTAGAATCAAAGACGACGGAGGGAGACGTGTCATCGCCAGTTCTGAATGGAATATACAGAAGTGGTAAAGGGTAGTCGCGGAGTGAAACCTGGACAGCCGCCAGGGTGATGTTAAGATGCATGGGAATAAGTAAAGAGTAACAAGTCTCGAATGGAAGCCCACCCCCTTGTTCGTGCAGAAATGAAGTCAATTGGCTGGGAGGAAAGGTGGGACGTTGAAGATGCAGGCGAAACCCCGATAGAATGATGCGAAGAAGTGGTGGGACGCGCGAAGGTTTTGCAGGCTTGATAAGATCCGGAGTTTTGGTGGGACGTTTAAGCGGCGTTGACCCATGAAGTGCACGATAGATCGATTCTTCTTGAGCCACTTGCTCTCGAATGTGCTGGCGGTGCCTAGTCATCCAATCTAGGCTGTGTGCAATATTCAGACGTTGGCGAGCATCTTGGATAGAGACCGAATGTTCTCTACTGAACAGGTAGTTTGTATGCAAGACCGAACCATCTTGAGCGTCCAGGTTCTCCGACTTGACCGCAGTCGACTTAACATCAAAAGCCTCCTCGCGGTGAAGCCTGGCTTTTGCTGCAGCAAGACCAATCCTGAAATTCAACGCCAGCCGACTCTCGAAGGGGTCATCCACAGCCTCGAAGCAAAACATCCGACAGTTGAAGGTGAGATCAGGCACAAGCTTTGCAGGTTCTGAATCCGGAGTGGGGACAGGAGAAAACTTGGCACATCGGACCATGTAAGCCAAGTGTCTAATTGCTTTGATGGTGACCACCGTAGCAAGTTGAAGTTCAGCGTATACATAGCCAGAAGGGATCCGAAACCGTACGCTATCGCTGTCAACCAGGATCGGGCCGTTCAACGACGGAGCGAGTGACAAAGTGCATCTGTGGAAACGGCCAAGCTCCTCCCAGGTTCTTCCTAGTACTGGCACCTCGGCATCCGGCTGCTGTTGATTAACTGGGACCCATACAAGTAACGAATTGACCGAACAACGCGCATCGTGAGGAGTGAACGTCACATTGAGATAATTAACCCGTGCGATTGCGATTTCCTCCATAAACCGTAAACGGAATCGAATGGCTTTGAGTGTGCCACGAACATTTAATCTAGAGAACAAAGCAGAACGTGGGGATAATTTTGAAATGCCCGAGCTCTCTGCACACTGTTGGAGAGTTTGAACCGTCCGTAATGCAAGCAGGGCCGAATAGATCAGGCTAAGTTCAAAGTGCACCAGCGTGTCGTCCACGCTGAATGCCACGTCCCACAAGGCTTGATCTGCCGAATCCATGGGGGGTTTTGGAACAAATCTGACGTCTACATCAGCACCTTTGATGGAGAAAAGCTGTTTAGTGTCCAAGAGGGGACTGTCCCTTTCTGTAATGTGTGGATCATCCATGGAGAATTCGTCCGCAGCGGCGGCACGCAGCGTTGTGTTCCAAAGCATGAGTTTTCCGAGAATCACATTTGCACCCGGAGTCTCCAGGAGGCTAACGTCACGCAGTTTATCGATAGGTAGGGATAGTTTTTCCCTATTTTGAAAGTATGACTGGGGTGGGAGAGTGTACCCTTGCTCCGCGTTAATAGAATAGTACCGGAGCGATAAACCAGTACTGAACGCAATTCCGCGCGTGATGCCCTTCTCTGCGTCGGGGTTGATGTCTGAGCCTGTCACAAACAGCACAAATCGCGCGACAGAAAACGAGATAGCACAACCCAGAGACGAAACCTCGGGGGTGCGAGAGGATCTTGTCTGTGAGAAAAACCGACGGGCTGACAGCAATGACAGGAACACACTCAGGAGTCTGAGTCTTTCAGATTGCCATAATTCCACCATCCCTGCTTCCGTGTAACAATGAGCTTCAATGGATAGTGTGCGAGTGTTCAGTGTAGTGCACACAAATTGATCGTCATCATTCGCTTCTCCGAGTCCCATTAACACACCATTAACTTCCAGAGCTTCCATAGAGAATAATGTTTCGTTGCTTGTGCACTCTGCGCCCCACCTTGACAAGCGCCGTGCGGCGACGTTTGTGGAATGCGAGCGTGCTCGCAAGAAGAGTGGAAACAAGAAAAGTGTGAAGGGACATGCCATATGGAAAGGGAGGTCTCCGTCAAGTGGGAGTTGTTGCCCCAAATTTGTTCCTATACGGAAACTGGAAGACGAAGTAAAGATCATCCCTTCTGTTTCCAGTTCCACTGAAAATGGTTCCTCAACTCCAGGAACATCGGTACACACGACACGCGCAGAAACGCGACCTATTCTCGCATCCACAACGATACGGGGAACCGGCGAGACGATGGTCGGCAAAAGGGCATCTGACGCCCCAACATCCTCGAATGAATTAAATTGTTCCATCAGGTCGAACAGCGAGTCATGCCGATCCGTGATTGACAGTGAAGCGATCCGCACCCCGAAGAACAGAGATGGTAGGTTGGCATCACAAAAACAACGATCGACAGTTGTTATTGACGGCCAATCTGACAGCGTGAGGTCAACCAAGGTGGAGCCAGCAGATAAGATAGGTGGGTCGAATCGGGTCCGCCCTCCTACCCTATGAAGAGAAAGACCATCGAGTTTAAAACGAAACATGAACGCCCGAGATGCCATTGACGGTCCGTTGCCTAGCCAAGCACGGTGGACAGGATTCACCGCTGCGCTGCTAGGTTCACAAGAGCAGGTTGCCCCAGTAAAGACAACGTCAAACTTGTGGCAACCAATCTTTTGTGATATGGTAACAGAATCTAGATCAAGACGAGTAACCGCGATGGGTTGGAGAGGCTTGGACAATAGGTATTCAATACATTTGCCGAGACACAAGTCCTGAAACGCACCAATTTATTCTGATTCCTTCGCTTTGTCACAACCTGAACGCAAGCATCCGAAGTGATAGAAGACTTGGAAATGTCAGCAAATTGCAAACATGGCTAAGGGGAATATTCACCGCACTAAATGGACTTTTCAACCATGGAGAAGTAGCTGCACTAAAAGAGCTGGGAGGTGGGGTGGGGACGTTTTTTGTCGTAATCTCGAGGTCTGATAACCAGCGCCGAAGGTTGTCCGCGTCCACATGAAGGGCTCCAAGCTTGACTTGATTCCGAACGCTGCATGGCTCAATAGTTCCGTCCCTTGGGCGAAAACGAGCAGAACCGTTGATGACAAGGGAGTCCAGTGAGCGTAATATTGTCCCACTTTCTAATATACCTAAAATACCATTGAATGGCGTTCAAACAGACTCACAATCAAACGTACATACCTATTTGTATGAGAAAATCCGGGGAGATGAAGCCATGAATCTGTGATATTGCAAAATCATATGAAATAGTGCCCGTCATTTGTCCCAGCACATCATTCCAAGTGCGGGTCCAAGTACGATGGAATCCGTTGGAGAGGCGTGATCTCCAAGCTCCCATTGCAAGAGCTCGTGCGTTGAGTGCCTGGTTTCTCGGAGTAACATGGTCTCTAATGGGATGAGGCTGAGTGTTCTGAGTAAAAGAAACGTGACCCTTGAACGCAACGTCCTGCGCAATGAGCTGAACTTGAAGGGGACCGATATATGAGATAACCGCTTGATCGATATTCACTTGGACAGTCTCCATAAGCCTTGGTATGAAACGAATGACTTGCTGAAGAGTGGCCGTCACGGCGAGGCGAATGATAGGCCGAATCGCAGGATCTAATGTAATGTACACACTTGATATTACGGACCATAAGTAAAGCGCCAGAGGAGATGGAGAAAGTGTGGCAAGTGTAAGACCACGCCTGTGAGTTGGGCGTGGTGAAGGTTGAGGAACTGGGGGAGGCTCTATAACCAATTTAAAGCCTTCGATCCTAAAGGAGAGTCTTCGTGGACCATCGTCCGTGGAAGCACGATAGGAATATACAAAACGGTCGATTTGCCAAGTCCGGTTGCCCTTGCGAAAGTATAGCCCACGAATGGAGCGCAAGCTGACGCTGCGGACCCGAATATGGCTGGAAAAGCGCGTAAGGACATACGGTGCGAGGTACACACGAACGACGTATAAGAAGGCAAGCACGCCGAGAGGCCAACAGGCAAGTAGAAACCAAGAATAGGTTGTCGTGGGCCATTTAAATGACAAGAGCAAGACAAAAGCAAGGCTTATAAGTAGCAACCACGGGCTGGACTGGATGGACGGCATCGAGCTCTGGTTTCAAACGACTCGAACGAGTGGTGCAAGGCAAGGTCAATACCAGGCACGTGACTCCAACAGAAGTAAGAGAAGTAAGTGCAATGCAATCGACAGTTTTACTACACAGCACAACGCCGTCTCCTCAAAACACCATCTGATGAGGATATTGACCCTTAGTAAGACCAAAAGTAGCCTTCAGATATCTGGCCAAGTTCGCCTGTTTCTGGATAGCGGTGACGACAGCCTTGTCTACTTCCTTTTGATCAGCCGACTTGGCTTCTGGGAAAGGTTCTTTTGGCTTGGGCTTGCCCTCCTCAAAGAACTCCGTCTCTGCGGATGGTGCACCTTTGATGATAGACTTGGCAAAGTACGCGTCGTCGATCTTCGGGTCGACCTACCACGGTGGTCAGTCATTAGTGCTGCAATCCAGTTGACATTGGGCCTACCTCGAAACCTTCAAGGTCAACCCTTGTCGAAGTAGCTATGACATATGCTTGGTTCACCCTCCGTAGGGGAACACCGTTAATCTTGTATGGACCCGTCACCAATAACAGCCCACTCTTCAGCTGCTTCAAGAACACCACCCTCTTTCCCCTGAAACGACCAGCAAGCAAGATAAGAATGGACCCTGGAACTATAGATGGGCGAAGTTTGGTAGGTTTGGGTGATTTACGGCCTTTCTTCGGTTGGCGAACGTCTTCTGCGGGATAGTAGCGGGGTGCCTTGAACTCGGGCACGTAACGGAAGGAACCATTCTTGTCGCCTTCCACCCTAACCTCGTTCGTGGGGATGGTATCTGGGTCTGGTTTTTTTACGACCTTGAAACTACGGCGAGCAACGGCTTGGGGACGCCTGGTGGGGATGCCAGGTGCGAGTTGTTTGCTACGGGCCATCTAAGGAGGACGTTAGCAACGTCTTATCCAAAGTGCTGACCGGACATCCAGCCAAGATGCCCCTCCCATCCCATGGGTGGTAGTGCATCAGTACATAGACTTGTGCGTATCACTCCGGTCAGAACGAGTTGCACTCACTGGTCGTTAGTCTTGAGGATTGTGTTGCTGAGGTCGTCAATCATCTGCACAGTGGGGGCTACACTGCGATGATGTTCGGAGTTTGGATCGTGTGGACTACATTCCCGATATATCGCATGAGCCCACCCTCTAACTTGCTGATATCCCACTTCAACGATACCCTGGTCATGTCTACCAGCAGAGACTCAGAGGGTATGCTACTCTAGTTCTACTCTTATTGGATACTCTCAATCTCTTTTTTGAAAGATCCGCGAATGGTCATCTGGTTTGACATTGACAACACTCTCTATTCTGCTAGTACCAAGATATCCCACGCAATGGGTGAACGGATTCATGGTGTGTACATTTCGGAATGAGAAAAAGGTCCCTCATGAAGTTTTTGGAGCATATTTTGTTTCCATGGGCCTCGACGAACAAGAAGCGTCAGAACTGCACCACAAATATTACACGCAATACGGACTCGCCCTACGTGGCCTCACGCGGCATCACGACATAGGTGATTGCATTCGCGTCTGCACTTGATTCGCAACAAGATATATTGCCTGCTGCTCAGACCCACTTGACTTTGATCGGAAATGCGACGGCACTCTCCCTCTCGAAGAGTGCATTAAACCGGACCCGAAACTAAGGAAACTACTTCAAGACCTGGACAGAACCAAGGTTCGCGTTTGGGCGCTCACAAATGCCTACAAAATCGTACGTCTTGCAAACGGAAAGACTGAGGGATATTCACGATTATACCAGCATGCCAATCGCGTGCTCCGGATTCTGAATGTCCACGACCAAATAGAGGGGCTTGTCTATTGCGACTACGAGCAACCACACTTTACTTGTAAGCCAGAACCAAAGTACTTTCATAATGTAAGGGTTTAGCAGAGGTTTTTATAACCTCAATTCACACGTCATTATATTTCTATAGGCAATGAATACCGCCCGCGTTTCAGATCCCTCGAAATGCTTATTTATAGATGACAGTAAGGTAAATGTGATTGCTGCTAAAAGTTTGGGCTGGGGCCGATGCGCCCACTTCCACGAAGCGGGACTAGATGTCGTGGAAGGCGGGAAGGAGAAGACGCTGGGGGACAATGGCAACTCGGCGGCAGTTATGGAAGGGATTGCAGTAATTAGTGACTTAGGGGAACTTAGAGTGATCTGGCCTGACGTTTTTTCCAACTGATGAGGAAAGCGTAAACATCCAGACGTAATCAACGATGTACAAGAGTATTCATACATATGTAGCTTAGAACAACATGACTGCTACAACTTGAGATGCCTCGTTTACCTCCAATATCACGCCTTCATAACCGTAGAGCTCTGAACGAATGTGTCAACAAACGGAGAACGACAACTCGAGGAACCTTACTTGAGGTTGCACTTGGGAGTGTCAGGTTATCCTCGTATTCCGTACGATCGTGCACCATAGACGGCGGAAGATCTTTTGGGCTGAGAAAATGACTGATCGCTTCGAACTGAACCTTCCTTAATACCCTGGAGGGTGAGTAAAAACAATCTCTTACCTTGTCTGTGAAGCGCATCCTTGGAGGTGAATCTAGTTGATTTAAGTAATGTTGCAATTAAAAGTGATATGTGATATTTCACTAACCATCTTCATCATCCTCTGGTTTTCCCTCTAATTCCCAGGGACAACGTTTATACTGTTGGAACAGAGGGGAACCTGGCTTCAAACAACCGTTTTAATATTAGCAAATAACGCAGGGCCTCATTCTTCACCACATTAGAGTGTAGTATGATCTTGCGCACTACATGTGTTTGACCAGAAATTAGGAAGTCGACACCATGACTAAAATAGTTGTAAAAGTCTAATGATCGTCATGAAAAACCATCTTTTGGAAGCATATGACTCACAATCTGTACTCTGGGTCTCATCTTCTAGCTGCGGGCTGGGCGAATGAATTGCCATTCGTTCGTCATCCTTATAAAATATTCTGGATGGCGTCCCAAGATCGATGTTGAGATCCTGCGCAGTTGTTTCTCCCAAGCGGACATGAAGACGTAAAGCGGAAGAGCCGGAGGGACCATAGAAATGGAACACGGCGCCGTTTTTAATCTATGAATGCAATGTGAATGGGCACGGATACGAAGAAGAGTTGCTTCCTACTTTGACTACGGCTCGTGAAATGTCCCCATACATGATTGCACAGGGAGCGACCTCGTCGAGCGGATCACGCTCTCCGTCGTGGGCGTCCTTCTGCGTGACAATAATACGTTTGACCTCCTTTGATCTATTATCCGCCATCGGACGCGACGAACTACCCTTGAGCCCCTCGCTGACAGTATCATCATCAAAACTGAACCAGACACCCGGATACCTGAGTTCGTCTCCTGGGTATGTTGGGCCAAATGTTCGGCTTATCTTGACCTTGACTAGTGGCTCCCCACCCGAGCAGATCACTGAGTCCTTGTATCTGAGCGCGAGTGGGGGATGAGAGTCTTTTGGCTTTCTCAGACAAATAGTGTGCAGTCGCTGGTGATAGGCGGAGAAGAGCAGGTCAAAATACGGGCGCAGGTGAAGTATGACCGGCGTTGTGGACGCATTCTCTGGGTCAAACTTGACCTCCACCTGAGGGAATAGATGTTGAAGCGTTCGCAGGGTAGAAACTACTGACCAGAGAGACGAGCCTAGTAGTGCATCAGGACTGTCGACCCGGCGAAAACACAATAACGGACCCAGCTCAAACATTCCTATGCCCGATCCTGGTCTTATGTCGAGGTCCAAAGCTGAGAACATGACCGAAACACTGAATGAGACCTGTCCCAATTCAGTACTACATCTCCGCTTGTGTCACTGTTATTTTATGAACGCCATATGATAGCATCGACCGTACAATAGTATTTGCTTCGCTCTAAATATATAGACAGGAGGCGACCCGGGCGCGGCTTGTTTCACTTCTCTCACCACGCTCACTCAACAATTGGTATGGCTGATGCACGCCAGCGAGTCATAATCAAGGTTCCGTGATCCTTTCTTGTCCTTTAAAGTGTTCAACCGGTTTCTTCAGGTCTTTCGCAAGTACAGCCATTCACTTGGACCTGAAGTCCTGCAATTCCTTGAGGAGATTCTTGACCGTCACGAAGTCACGGACGAAGAAGTCGAGTTTTCCGTCGAGACAATTGCCAGAGAGTACAATAAACAAGATGGTAGTGTGTCTATTCCCTGTCTCAGTTGTGCTCCTGAGTATTTCGTTCAGACGCCGCCATGAAGGTGTCATTATCTATTCTTCAGAGATTATATGAAACCCTTCAAGAGCAAGGTTCCGGTGATCGCACCGAAACTGAGCTCCTTGATCCCGAAAGTCACTTGTATATAATTGATGCTTTTGACATGCCAGCTTGGAATTGGTCACACGAACGGGGGACTTTTGAGAGGTATTTCTTGTGCTATGATTCCATTTCACTTTGTGACATCCGAAGATCCCCAGTACCACCAACAATATCTGGCGCAGCAGAATCACGCATAACGTCCACACGCAACAGACTTCAAATCATCAAGCAAACTGTACTGCGCAATGAACACTTTTCGCCTTCCACATTGCCCTCTCGCGATCGGGAGCATCTCGTGACGGTATGGTCAAGACAATGGTATCAGTCTAGATCTGTTTCCATGAACCTTGAGACAGTTGAAATCGACGAAGCATCTTCTGGGCAGAGCCGGAGAAAGATTTTTGTTACTTGGTATGCTCGCGCATAACATGGAAGGCAAATTATGCCTTGAGGATGCCGACGGGAATGTTGTGTTGGATGTATCCAAGTTGGTGGGGGTATTGGCATTATCGTAGTCTTGGGTGCTTATTCTGACAAAGGACGACCCCGGCGAAGGGCTTTACACTGAGGGTTGTATTGCTCTCGTAGAAGGCGAGTATACGGAAGATGGTACCTTGGAAGTGATTGCTATGGGTCAACCGCCGTGCGAAGACCGGGAGACAGCCCGGTAGGCCATTACTCTTAGTAAAAAAACGGAAGGGATGCTTATTTTTGTAGCTCAATATACGGCCACATAGATTTTCTTGGGCAAGGTTCTACCACTCTACTGGAAGACGTATGTTGTATTTCGTTGTGGAAGCCTATGTCTAATCTACATCCAGTCGAATTATACCCGTCGCGTTCGGGAGGAACTTTCTGATGTTTACTTCTTTTTCCTGTCCGATGTCTGGCTCGACAATCCCGAAACCTTTACTGGACTTCAAAAGATGTTTGACAACTGCATTGAAAACAATTTTATACCTAAAGTCATTATCATGTGTGGAAACTTTACCAGCCGGTCAATTATGCAAGGAAGTGGACAAGATATTCAACAATACCAAGGCACGTTCAACTTTAGTTCAAAGTACAATGGGGACTGAAATCGATGCACAGAAAACTTTGATTCTCTTGGTCAGCTGATTGCTTCGTATCCTCAGATTACTCGTTTGACCCATTTTGTATTTGTTCCTGGTCCACTTGATCTGACAAGCAATGTGACTCTACCGCGGAAGCCAATACTGTCATCCTTCACGTCTCAGATCAGGGCCAAGATTCCAAATGCGCACTTCGCAAGTAACCCTTGTCGCTTGAAATTTTTTGCACAAGAGATTGTGATTTTTCGCGAGGATACCATGGCGAGGATGTTGCGGAACACAGTGGAGGTCAAACCAAATGTCATAGGAGAAGATCTGAGAAGATATGTATGCTTTGTCATTTGGTTATATCTGTCATTGCGCTGAATGGACATTGTGTAGCTCGTACAGACAATTCTAGATCAGAGTCACTTGACGCCGTTGACAGCCCAAGTCCAGCCGACATTGTGTGATTACGATCACACATTGCGCCTTTACCCACTGCCGACGGCTGTAAGACATTGTGCTATTATTCAGGCAACTCAGGAGGCTGATTGGTCGTATTCAAAAGGTTGTGCTCGCTGACAGATACGAAAAGTACAAGTTGACCTATTCTGGTTGTCATGTGTTCAACCCTGGGAGCTTCCTTGGGAAGACATTTTCGTTCTCGACCTACAGTCCGGCAGAGGCCAGTTCGGAAGAAGGTGTCGTGGAGATGGACGTAGAAGATTGAGGACCACGACGTTGTAGTAGTGTCTATAGGCTAGGCTTGTTTTGTCGTGTGATTCGTTGAATTTGTTGTTTGATTTGATGTTGGTTGGTCGCCTCCTGCGAAGAGGGTACTACCAGTCTCGACCTCAGTTGGGTCTCTACTCAAGCCCGAGCCACTCTCGGAGGACCTTTGTCAGTTTAGATGTTCTCAAAGATGGTTTCCTCGACCTTGCGACTGCTCTTCCAATCCCTCCATCATGGCCTGCGTATTCCACAACGATCATCCTTTGCACGGTCCTCACTCGACTCGCATTCACCGTCCCGTTCTCAGTATGGGTGAATTTCTCCTACCGTCGCGTTCCGCCCGAGATATCTACTGACCACACGTAGTCCAAGCGAAGGCAGTGGAGGGCTGAAGAGCACGTTTTACCCTGCCTACAGTCAGAGGCACCGGCGATTGCAAAAAGCGTACTCGGAGAGATGCAGGTGGAGAAAGTGCGAGGTACAAAGGAGGAACTGCAGACAATTCATCATACCAGGATGAAACTTGCTGTACGGTCCTCTTACTCCATTTCGTCGTCGTTTTGGACTAATCTCGTTTCATCAGGTTACTGCCCGTCGCAAAGAACTGTTTGCAAAATATCGTTGCCAGCCTTGGATAACGGTGGCCATACCACCCCTCACTCAGTTGCCCGTTTTTGTTGGATGCTCTATTGTGCTCGCACAGCTGTCCCACCACCCGACGCCATTTGACTCCGAATCCTTTCTCACACTCTCTACGCTTGTGCATCCAGACCCAACCGCGGTCTTGCCGATTGCACTTGGTTTTATTACTCTGGCCAATGTGGAGAGTTCTGGGTGGTTTATGACGGAGCAACAACGTGAGCGCGAAGCCAAGGTGCAAGACTGGAAGGAGAACAAAATCGCAAACGGCGAAGCGGTGATTGAGCCACAAAAAATTATCAGGTCTGCTCTTCGGCTAGTGTCCATCATGCGGATTCTCATTGCAACAGTGGTACCTGGGGTAGAGTTGTTTCTGTGCTATCTGTTTCCCTGGCTCATCAGATTTTCAGAGTGTTGTCTTGTATTGGGTAACTTCGGCTGCGTTTGGTCTTGCACAGACCTGGTTATTCGACTATTGGGAGCTGCGAAGGAAGAAACGATTAGCAGCCCTGGTCACTTCGCCTTCAGCGCCATTACCATTTTCCCGGGCTCCCTCTCGCGCGGTCCGCCAGCCGCGCAAAACGTAGATCATTCGGTAAGCATTCATTTCATTCGAGAAATGGATGACGACAAAAAGTGGTTCGAGGGCACCCTCCGTATCTCTGTTGTGCGTGCGCAAGTGGTGCCCGCTGAATGTTTCTTGATCTAATCCGATTCCAACCATTATGCTCGGGTGAGACCATTGTACTGACAGGGGTATCCTAGAGTCTGTCCTTACAGAATTGACCCGTCAACGTTTCAATCGTTGTGTTAGATATACAGTAGATACAAAGTAGTTGGTTCAGAAATATATCAGCTAGTCAGTCCATCAGTTGCACAGCCACTTCAGAGCCTTGGTCATGATCAACTACATCTTACTCGTGTCGCGACAAGGCTCGTCCAATGCTTCACGAAACGACGACAGACGACCTCTTACATTAGAATCTATCACTAGGAAAGCTCCGGCTTGCGAAATGGTTTATTACCATGGCTCCGAAAGCAAAAGCCAAGATCGTGAAAGATGTCACCCAGTTAGTCTTGGCTCGGCGCACACGGATGTGCAACTTTTTAGAATACAAGGGCAAGTAATACTCCATTGTCGCTCCCGCGATTAACTGAGATGACGTGGGTTCTGTCCGACTGTCTCGCAGACACCAAGGTTGTTTACCGGAGATACGCCTCGTTATTCTTCGTCTGCGGGGTAAGCTTGGCGGACAATGAGCTCATAACACTAGAAATTATCCACCGTTACGTCGAGGTTTTGGATAGATACTTCGGAAACGTGCGTCATTCCGTTTTCGCGTATGGTCGACCAGAGACTTGACGTTCCGCTTGTGACAGGTGTGCGAGTTGGATCTGTAAGTCGGGACGTTCAGATGCTTAGGAGGTTTGGTCACAGTACTCATAGCATATTCAACTTCCAAAAGGCGTATGCCGTAGGTGCCGTCTCGTGTGTGCCGCACGAGTGGTTGATGCGTCTTGTAGATCCTGGATGAGCTCATCATAGCCGGTGAAATGCAAGAGTCCTCGAAGAAATCTGTTTTACGCGTGGTTCGTTCGTGGTGCCAGTGGCGAATGTATATTTTTTATAAACCTCTCTCAGGTCACACAGTCAGACAATGCAGAGGAGCAGGAGGGTGGGGACGATATCATGGGACGCTTAGCGGCACGCAGTGGTTAGATGCCCTTGTTTTTTTTTTTTTTCACTCTTATGCTCATGAACGTGTTTTGTCAAGGGGCGCTACTTCGTTGAAAGCGGCTCACGCTCGCACCGTCATGATGTTAAGGAGGGCTGGCAGGTGTCTGCATAGCGTAGAACAAGTGTATTCTTCACAATGGCAATCAAGATGCAAATACGCAGATGTAGTACGGATACCAATCGGTTATGGATCTGAAGTTGTAGTCTTGTTTCTTGCTTTATTTAGAACGTGCCATCGAACAAGGTCGAGGGTGGCGATAGAGTCTTCCACGGAGGAGTGGCCAGTTGATCCATCTCCAGTTTGGATTGATATTCCGATGTGTTCCTTTACGCTAACGGATTGCGGTGAGCGAATGCTAAGAAAGCGCGCGGGATCATACGGACAGGTCCCTCAAGGATCGTCTGTAGGGTGGTCCGGCTCGATGTGGGAAAAGGACGACAGTATCGACACATTTGTGGTGTACCATACGCAATGTCCTAAGATCATTCTCCAGTGCATGTCCGATGATGATGGTCTCGGAACTAATGAAGGAATCGAGGGATTGCCGTATCAAAGGGAGTGTCAACGATGCCTTTTCATAGTCCTCCTTTGTGATGCCGGAAAATCGAGTGTTGTAGTCTCTGAGAGGGGATCAGGGAAATGGAGGGGGTAGAGAGTAGGATGCGGACATGACATCGACACCATCATCCATCCGAACTAATTCGTCGAAAATCTTGATCCCTGCACCATCGACGACCGAGACACGGGCGACACGCATGCCGCCTGTAGAATAAATCATTTCACAGTCTAGAGCAACGACGTCCAAGGCGGTATCTCGAGGGCTGCCCTCACGGTGGGGTTTTTGAGGTCGTGTGCAGGAAAACGGCTGACGGAGATGGAGGTGGATTGGGTCAGATTCATAAAAGACGTGAAATCCTCTTGAGCAGCCGTCCTCGCTTGTTGTTTTCGAACAACATGAGTATACGCGCAATTTTTCACCTAGCGAAAGGTTGGTGGGAGGTGGACGAGAAAGTGGTACACACCATTGATGGTTCTACTAAAAGGTTTTCCCCAATGATAAGTGCATTCATTGTGCGCAGGGGAGTTGGTGACGATATAGCGCTGATTACAACGATCGCATTGTACGGTTTGGCCGGTTGCGTGAGGCATTGATCCACCGGGAGCGTCTGGTATCTCGGTTACGTAACCACACTGCTGCATCGAGTCGGTAGACATGAGGAGGTGGGAGAGGGCCGAACGGGTGAGATGGAGGGCGTCGAGTTTGTTGCGCGTTTCTGCACGTGCTGCGACGTCGTCATCGGTGCCAACAGAGGGATGGGAGATGGACGTGGGGATAGGACGCCTCTTGAGGGAAGCGATTGAATTAATGACGGCCTGAAAAAAGAATGAAAGGAGAGCACGGTCGAGGAACGAGTAAGCGCACGTTTCGATAGGTAAGTTTCGTGGACTTGGCATAGACTTGTTCTTCTTGGCGGAGAGCATGCTCTGAGGCGAGGGTCGGATTTGAGGGCAGGATGGATTCGTATAGGACAGCAAAGTGATCGTATAGGCTCTTGAGCATGACCTGTTACGGGGGGTGAGGGTGGTGTGCAGAAGGAACGTTGGTCGCGAACCTGGCGAACAGGCAAGGGGACGAGCGAGCGTGCAGCATTGATCCTGAGCGTTGGTGCGCCGGTCTAGATGGGTGAGTTGAAGACAGAGGACCAGGAATAGTTACGCACTGCGGTAGGCTGAGATTGAGCAGGTTTCTGGGGAGATGTTTTGATACTGCGCTGTGGGGGTGGATGGTGGTCTGGCACGGTCAGTTCGAGCGCTCTCTTTGCGGGGATCGTCTGGGGGGGGTCCGTTGGTGTTGCGATTGGGCGGTTTCTGAGTGATTGTACGGGTGCATGCGAGAACGGGCAGAGCAGCGTGCAATCGGACGAGCGAGGACACGGCAGCGACTGGAACAGGCCCACTGTCGAAAACATAACATTTTATTTTATTTATTTTATTTTATGTTTACTACATAACACATTTAAACGAGATTCCGATATCCGATCAGGGGTAGTTCTTTGCGCCTGCCTGCCACCGACCATGTCCTTCCGCGTCAAGAAGTCTGCGCGGGCGCTTCGACGAATCGAGTCTGTCTTTTTTTTTACAATTATTACTCTATAGTAACAATAATAATTTCTATTTCGTTAGGGTCGACCCTACACATCATCTCACTGGCCCCTTCAATTCTCCCCAGACGTACTTTCTTCTCTTTCTCTTCTTCTCTTTCTCCTCCTCACCTCACATCTATTTTTCTAGTCCCCTCGTACTCACGCCCACCACCCCGCCCATGCCCAAGCTCCGCCCACCTCCCAGCTTTTGGTCCGACCTCAAGTCGGCAAGATGGGTCGTTAACCCAGGTACTCTGCTCTCCTCACCCCCCTCATAAACTCACCCTCTCCCAGCGTCTTCCTTCAAGCTCCTCTTGATTCCTGTCATCCTCTTTGTTAACTGGGAGCTTCTCGCTCCATTTGTCGCCAAAGGCCTACCAAACCCCTTTCGGCCATTCCTCTTTATCTCCCACCGTGTCCCTGACTCCCCCGACTCCGACATTCGCTACCAAAAGGGCTATCTCGATCTCGTCTTTGTTGCCTATCACATCGTGTTCTTCTCTTTCATTCGCCAGATCATCACTGTCAACATCTGCCATTCGATAGCTCGCCGATTTGGCATTAAGCGCCCCGCAAAGCGCGATAGATTCGGTGAACAGGGCTACGCTGTCGTCTACTTCGCCGTCATGGGCGCCTGGGGTTATGTCAGTACATCACATCTTTCTTTCTATCCTCCTTCTTGACCCATCCATAGTACATCATGTCCTGTTTACCAACCTACTGGTACCAGACAGACCATTTTTGGCGAGGTCACCCCCACTTCCCATCTCATGGCCCCATTTCCTCACATTTCTCGCTTTAGGCTATCCCCACTGGGACATGATACCAGACTTGAAACGATACTACCTTATGCATTCTGCTTACTGGTGCCAACAACTCATTGTTCTTCTCCTCCGTCTCGAAAAACCCCGCAAGGACTACAATGAACTCGTTGCCCATCACTTTGTCACGCTTTGGCTCATAGGGTCTGTCTTCTCCCTCCCTCGCCCAGTCTCATCTTCTTTATTTTAATTTAATTTAATTTTTTCAGTTGGAGCTATCTCATCAACTTGACGCTCATCGGCAACGCAGTATATATGAGTATGGATATCCCAGATGTCTTCCTTGCCGTTAGGCCCTTTCTATTTTCACCCTTTCCGTCGTCTCATTCGTCGTGCAACAGGTTTCCAAAATTTTCAACTACCTGCAACTCCACACAGCAAAACTAATCTCTTTCCTAACATTCCTTTGCATATGGACGTCAGTCACATCTCCCGTTCGTCGTCGCATCGTTCTTGACGTTTTGCCATAGTTACTTCCGCCACTATTTAAACATCGTCATGCTCTGGTCCGTCTGGTACGAATTCGACTTGGTCCCGTGAGTTCCCCACTCCCTGCCGTCTCACTTTGCTAACCTTGAGTAGTGCGGCCAACCGAGTTTGGGCACCCGAGACAGGGGCTTGGCTTGTTTGGTGGATGAAATATCAAATCTTCACGCCCCTCGTGCTTCTCCAGATCCTCAACATATTCTGGTACTACTTTATCATACGCATTGCCCTAAGGTCCGTCGTCATGTCACGCAGTTTTACAGCATTTTTTTGATTCGGGACTCGTAGGTCCCTAAGACCTTCTACTATGACGGACGACAGGTCAGACGACGAGGATGACGGCGCTGCAAACGGCGATGACGTAGTTGGTAATGAAAGCGAGAAAGAAGATTAGTTACTCGAATCTTGTTCCTCAAGACGAACAGTCTGACCACTACACCTCTTTCTCATTCACGCACAGTTTAGACATGGACACTTAGAAGTTAAATGCTCATGCGCACGGTTCGCTACGCTCGAGCCTCATCATTGGGATCATTGTCTGGAATGTCTAGAAAGGTGGTCTGGGTCGTTTTAACAACGGGTTCAAAAATATCGTCTTGGTCTGAGAAATCGTCGTCCTCTTCCCGATCATCCAAGTTTACTTTGACGCTAGTGCTCGTCTGTGGTGCTCCGCTATTGTTGCCAATGCGACTTGGCCAACGCTTTTCCCGCTGCATGTCAATGTGATCTCCAGACGCCATTGATTGTAGCGCCAACATTGTGTACTGTTCACCACATGAGCCGTATTTTTTTGTCGAAAACAATACCAACACACATGTGCATCATTTCCTGCATTGTGGAGATATGTCGTGGAGATCTGCAGATGCCTACAAACGCGCTCCAACGATCGGCGGTTGCCACCCCCTTCCCCTTCCAGGGCAGCAAAGAGGTCTGATGTGTCGATAATAAAGATACCACCTTGCGGGGGCGATTCTGGGAGCATGAATGCCATGTTAGGTAACACAACATCCACATGCTTTGACTTGAGGTATCTATCGTCCACGTCAGACGTACGTGAGACTGTGTAAGGTGGTACACATACTTGATGTCCTGGTTGTTGTCATGAAAGATCAGGAAGAGGGGACCAACAGACTGGAGTTCTGCGACAAGCGTCTGGATGCGATCCTTGAACATTTTCTTGTCGACTTCCTCGCTCGTGCCGAACGCAAAGTGCTACTCGCGCATTCAAGAGAGTGGACATCAAGAAGGGAGAGACGAACTTCTCTATGATCTGGAACAAATGTGTTTGTGTAATACTTGTGTTCTTTGACGATTAAATGGCCTTGTTCTTCGATCTGCTCGTCGTCCCCCCAGCGGACGCTGCTCCATCCGAACTCGGTGAGGAGGGCGTGATCTCTGTCCCATGCCTCAAAGTCGAGGGCACACCACACGCCGCGTTTCTGCGACCAGAATGAACGCACGCGTTCAAATATGTCGCGTCGTGCGTTGAGAGTTGGATCGACGCCCTTGAGACGTTTGTTGTTCTTCTCGATTTGCTGCAGGGGTTTTCAGAGAGACGGGGGTTGATAGATTCGAGACTGACCTTGAGAGCCTTGCGCAGATCTTCTCTTGTGCTGAGCCGGATGGGGGATACGTGCCGCAGGCTTGATTCTGTGAGGAGACAGTCGGAGTAGGGCAGCGGGATGGGGTGTTGGGTGAGCTGCATGGCGTGCAGCCAGTATCTCATGTATTCGACCTGGGCGGAGGAGAAGAGAAGGCGGGTTTCAAAGTTTTGGAGGGTGCCGAGGTAGAGTTCGATGCCTTGAATGTCCCTGTGGAGGGGGTGTTCCGGATGGACGAGGGCATCCTGTGAGAGAAGGGCCTTGAGAGGGCTACGATCGAGTGGATCAGGGAGGGCCTGGTGCCTGTACGCTGTTGTGAGCGACATCTAAAAGGACGAGGATGGCCGCAGAACGTACCATTCAAAGCAGATGTCTGTGTAACGATAGTAGCCAGTGATCACAGGCGACACCATCGAGCACCAACCACTAATTTGGGCAACTGCTGTTTGTTAAACACTTGTCTTTTAATTCACCCATGGCTCAGACCGTGCAGAAACGGAAGCGGGCTCACCGAGACGACGCGGGCGGCGGCGACAACGACGACGAGAACAGCAACACTTCTGCAGCACCCTCACGACGCCCGTCCACAGCCCGCAAGACCACCGGTGGTCGGCCACCCGTCGCGTCTTCCTCACGCGACAAGGGTCCCCGTGAGCCACTTCCGTGTCGCTTCACGCGCCATCTCACTCCCTCCAGGCCATTCTGATGCCAACGAGCAGCCCGGACAACGCAAGAAACGTCGCTATCGTCCTGGCACGCTTGCACTTCGTGAGATTCGCAAGTATCAACGCAGCACGGACCTCCTTCTGCGCAAGCTCCCTTTCTCTCGCGTCGTGCGTCGCCATTTGGTCTTTCTGTCTCCCCTCTCACACTGGACCTTCATGTCGGTTGCTCAGGTTCGTGAGATTGCATTAGATATGATGACAGACACCAACTACCAGACCGGTGAGACCGGTCTGCGGTGGCAGGCCTCCGCTATATTGGCCCTGCAGGAGGCAACAGAGGCCTTCCTCGTCCACCTCTTTGAAGATGCGTGCGTGTCTTTTCATACTTTCCCCCTACCTCCCCTTTAACTCACCTTCACTCGTAGAAATCTGTGTGCAATACATGCTAAGCGCGTTACTATCATGCAGCGTGATATACAACTCGCACGGAGGATACGTGGACCATGGGGCGGCCTTGGTTGACTGTGTGTCCACGTTTACCGCGGTCATCTCCTAGCACAGTGCCAGCAGCCAGGCCACCTTACGGCGCGGCACCACAAGAACGCATTGTACATTGTAATATAGATTCGAGCAAGGCAACTGCGCAAGGATGTTGACAAAAGCGGGAAACACAATGAATAAAGACACATGACGGTGCAGCATAGCATAGAAGAAACCAGTCCAATGTTTGCGCAATGCAAGGATTGAAAGCGGGGGAACTGAAACCCCAGACGCTGAAAAACGTCCAGATAGCGATTAAGAAACAAAAGGAAAAATCAGCCCTACGTCAAACGGAAGATTATGTTAAGTAATATTCATAGTGCGTCGACGTCGTGTTCCAATGGCTTGTATGACTATAAGGGTTATAATTGTTGGAGATGGCTCCGGGTGAGGGTATCAAATGAGTGTGTCCAAAGGAATGGAATCCACGGGGAATGATGCGAATATAAGGGCCTTGGCCCCATGAGGCACAAGAACAGTTCCTATGATGCAGTAGTCCGTCGACGTGCATATGCAGGTGCCTTGGAGGGATACGAGCCGGACACGGGTCTCAACGATGACAACCCCTTTGCTGGACTTTGTTCAGTTGGAAGCCAGCTCGACCGTTGGGCACTACTTTGCAATGGGGTCCCACGCATAGAGGCAGACGTTTTGTTACCCCGAACTTCAATATAGCTGCCCGACCGAGAGTCCCTCCGCGTATTTTCCCTTCGAGTAGCATCATCACTGGAACGTCTTTGATGCGATCCGGAGGAGTGAGGGCTCGAGTTGCGGCTGCTGGGAGTGATCCCTTCAGAGCTGTCATTTCTAGGAAGTGAGTTCGAGCTGTGCAGGGGAGACTGTTGTCCAGCCAAACCAGTGTACGAGCGAGAACGAGTACCAAACTGATTCATCATAAATGGAGGTGTTGGAGGGAGTAGGGGCATGTCCATCCCATAGAATGGCATGCCATTCACCATAGGAACAGCTGGTATCGCGGGAACAGGCGGGACGCTCGTCCATGCATACGGGTTAAACGAAGCCCTCGGGTCGTATGGTGGATGCAAGGAAACTCCTTTTGTTGGGTCCAAGACCACAGACATACGTCCACCGACATGCCTGCTGTCCCGTCCTCTGATGTCCTCTGATGACGCTGTATGGGAAGAGTAGATCGAGGGTGGTCTTGACAAGCTGTATTGACTACCCGGTGTGGCCGGTAATGAACTTGTGGGGGAGGCTTCATAAGGTGAGACGGGGGTAAAGACCAAGTCAGGCGTATATTTGTGTGACGAAGTTGGCCTCCGGAGCGAGGGATGCATCGAATCTCGGGACGCAGAGCGATCGCGCCCGGGAATCTGAGAAGACAATGACGCTGAATCAAGTGGACGCCCAGCACGAGAGGCCTCGCGTCGTGCTCGCGTGGCCTGAAGTTCCTCAACATACGTACGTTCTCGTTCCTCAGCTTGCCTCTTTGCCGACTCTCTGGACCTTCGTAACTTTTCCATCTCGATTTTCTCCACTTCCCGACGGAGGCGATCTTCCTCTCGAACGATGCGCAAAACACCTGACGGCTGCGACGAATTTGGTGGTTCATTGAGTGCGACCAAAGGACGCGGGGGGGCACGGCGGCGGGGAATGACAACTCTCGGAACCCGATTCTCCACGGAGTGCTGCGCTGCCCGTTCCCGACGTTCCCGCTCTTCCCGGAGAAATCGAGCCTTCTGTTCCTTATTCTTCCGGATGCGAAGGACATAGCCCAATGGTATCTGATCATCCTTACCGTCATCATCTGCAAACCGCACTCCTCGCTTTGGGATGGAATCATTTGTGGCTGCGGATCCGGAATCTATCGGTTCACTAAGTTGTTGCGCGGACGACGGTGTATTAGACGACAAAGCCGGCAGGGAAGACGGTGAATCTTCGGATTGCGGAAAGACCAACGGGAGCGAGAGCGGCTCTAATCCGAGTTCTTTCAGCTGAGTTGCAGAAGGATCAAGATCTACAAGACGAAAATCTGAGCATCCAAAATGATACTCAAAGGGTGTACGTACTCGAAGCCAAGGGCGGCAGTGTAAGATCGGAGACAGGAACGAATGCGACATTAGGCTCCAGCTCATCGCCCTCCGGCATTAGCGTACCGGCCAACAACTCAAGTGGCTCGGAGAATTCCAACGCAGCCACACCGAGATCGGACCCCGGAATTCGAGTGCGGACTACTTCACCCGAGTCCGAGCGAAACCAAAGTTGAAGCCTATCTTCAAAGCAAGGACGGGAAACCCAATTCTCAAGGCCGGTGCTGTGAAGGCTCACAGAATTGGCTGAAGGGAAAATATCGCCTTGAAAACCGTGATGCGCTTGTGATTTCAAATGGATGGTTTTCGATGCCAGGTGAGCAATTGATGCTTCTTCGGAGGGAGATAAACGGTCCAGACGGGCCAAAAGTGACTTTTTGTGCAGTTCAGACTCCACTGTCTCCCGATGACGAAGCCGTCTTGAGCTATGGCATGAACGAGGGAAAGAGATGGTATCTGGAGAGTGGAACATCGGAGGCGAAGTGTGCTCGTGCACAAGACTGTTCATAATTAGAGTACGTATGTTAGCACGCGCAGCGGATAGCTGCTGGGGGGTGTGGGATGGGAAGGGAGAGTCGTTCGGGTTAGCATAAGGGTCGTCGGAGTGCAGGAATGCACCGTCTGTTTCGGTGGTGCCGAGCTTGGGAGAGTGGCGGGTGTTCTGAGGTGATTGCCAAGGGGGTGGATGGTGTTCCTCAAGATTATCACTGGCTACGGCACTCCGTCCCCCTAACCACGACTTCCAACTACCTTTCTTGCTCGGTGTGCGTGGGAGGCCGTCATCGTCGGGTGTGCGGATGGTAGTTGAACCGCTTGATGAGGACGGGGATGAATTGACAGGGTCGTTTGCAACCAGAGGGGCCAGGGACGGTGGGTCTGTCGGGGGGATATGTTTTCTGGAGAGGGAGCGGAACACCCTTGACGTTTTGTGAGCGAGACCGGGGGAGGGGGAGGAGGACACATCTGGGTTGTCAATGCGCCTTGAGGAAGGCGCGAAGACGGAGGCCAGTCTGCGCATCAGGGGTGTGGGTGATGGTAGAGAAGAAAGGAGCGATGTGGACGACTTTGCTGGGATGATGTTCAGAGACGCATTACAAATGGGACTGAGACTGCCGCTAACCTGTGTCTCACCAACTACTTTGACGCCCTACGTAGCGTATTATTACAGTTAGTACGGCAGTGCCCTCGCGATTTAGCCGGGCTGGGACAGCAACAACAACGCCTTCAAGGACTCACACCAACCCCGTGTGCAGCTATCTTGCTCGAGATTTCATACAAAGCACGACATCCACGCCCTTAATCTCCCCCCCGTCCCTGTCTCATGTCATTCCACCACCGCAGGAGTCGGCGCTCATACCGCTCCACTAACCCACACAGCAAATCGCACTCAACCCCTGCCCAGCGCGACGACCTCTCAACAATCATCTTTAGATCCCCGGATAGATTTCCCAGCACATCTTTAGCATCGTAGATCGTGTACATTTCCCCCGGTACAAGGGCGCCGCTCCCAGGCCCATTTTCCCTTGCTGACGAGAGTCCGCGTCCGCATCTTCTCAGGCCGAGTTGCTCGCCACGCATGTAATCGGCCGACGCTTTTGCCAGCGGAAAGAAGCTGATGGTAACGCTATGGTCTGTTCTCGTGGGCTCGTCAGATGCGAGATGTCCCGGGCTTCGCAAATCCACCCACCGTCTCCTTGCGGATCTACCAGTATCTTTTGGCAGAAATCAAGATATTCGTCCAAGACTGCATCGTCTAGATCGCCTACGGACCTGAAACCGAGATTGAGATCATGACACGAATAATAGGTGTCACGACATACAGAGTTATTCGCGACCCGAAACATTCGTTGCCGATACGACTTTCCGCATGATCTACTTCCTCAACAGCCGCCAAAAATTCACCCATGGCAGGCAATGCACAAGCGGCGTCATCCGAGTCTCTTGGCAGCCTAAAATGAACATTAGTGTCCACTGGGGTAAACATTTGCACGTAAATGCCCCTGCCTTCTCTTCCCATCCAAGCCGTACACGAGTTTGAGCACAATAATTGCAGTAGCGGCGAAGGACATTTCGGGCGGTACGTTGTCATGCCTCTGCTTGTCCCCTCCTCTAGCACTAGACGGCGACGACACCGCCGGACCTTGAAGGGACAAATCCAGAGAAAGCACTTTTCCAACCTTTTTTGTTAATTCATGCAGCATCGCTAAGGGACGTTTCGTGACTGGCAGAACCCATTTCTTTAAACAAGGTATGCATACGAGTGCCACAAAAGCATTCTTGAATGACACGCCAAAGGACCGGAGCAGTGTTGAGTTCCGGGATGACGATGCTGAATGCGTCATAAATCTGGTTGGCGAGACGTGCGCTAGAGCGGTGCAGCGACAGTGTCTTGGGCGCGTACTACACACGGCATCATCCAGTATCAGCACAATTGATGGACGTAAAGTCATACATGAGGAGACAACGCTTGAACGGCATGTTTTGTGAGGTGGCGTGTAAGGGACAATGGAAAGGCACGAACATGGTCGAGGTACGGAAGCGAATACGATTCAATCGCGCTAGGCATGCATCAAAACTTTCTATAAATAGTGTGTCAACTTGGCTTACTCGATGAAATCCATGTAAACCACTGGCAGACGGAGGCTCCAACAAGCTAGAACAAGCACTGCAATCGTGTTCTCAGGGCGATCAGCACGGCTTACAAAAGGATTCTTGATTAAATCGCATGTATCGTTCCTGGGGCGAGACTCATCACCGGACGATCCGCCGTCTGATAAACTGACTCTGGAACTCTCTTCCAGAAGTACTGCAATGTCTGGGTCGGGTATTTCATCTTCTCTCGAAGGTGTTTTGTCGGATGTCGAAACCGTGCTCCCTAGGAAGAGAGAATCCCCCTCATTGTCAGGCCTCGGTCGACTACCAGTGCCCTCTTTGGCCACTTCGGGCTCACATTGATATTTTTCATGCTCTCTGCTATAATGAAAAGGTTCCGCGGGCGGTGGACTCGGAAGAAGGTCAAGATGAAGCGCCCAGAGATCCCTACAGATTGTCTGGCAGAACAGGCGTGTTTATCAGATCGACAAGTACCCGGAAACCAACACACCTCGAACTCCGCAGGAAGTTTCCAGAGAGCCATCAATGCTGCCACTTGTTTCCGGAAGAGAAGTTGGAGGCACTGATAATAGTGAAAACGAGCTCTGTCGCCATGATAGACTATATCCTTGCTGTTAGCTTCCACTGCGAGTAGGAAGAGGATGGAGTACATCTTGGGTCTGCCCCGCTCGCCTTTTCTTTTTTCAGTCGACTGGACTTGAGGGCACGTTTCTTTATCATATACGTGACCATATTATCTATGTCTTCGGACTCATGGATGTAATGCTACCATACGATGATGAAGAGGCGCGATAAAGTTCCACATCCGACTCAGTCTCAGAAAGAATGCTTACCTGAAGGACATGGCCTTCGCTACAGGTGACGAGACCAGTAGCATTCTTCCGCCATTGCCTGGAACCACACGTTGAGCATCGCTTTCGAGGTGCCATGATGAATTATTGAAGAAGCGTTACATAATCTTACGATTATTGAGTCACGTGAGTGTAGTAGCGCGCATGCAGCTTGCACTCGTTTTTTCTTATGTGGTTTGTGGTTTGACAAGCTCATAGAGCGACAATATGAGGTTTTTCCTCTCGGTCGCCTTGCTTGCGACGTTCGTAACGGTGGCATTCGCGTAAGTCGCGTGGTCATTGGATTCATGGCGACTGATGAAACTGCAAGGCTACACAGGTGGACAAAGGTAACTCCAGTAAAATGCTCTCAGTGGCCATGGTCAAACATCTATTTCAGGAAGATCATGAAATATTTGACATCGTGAGCGGTTTAGAGGCGGCCGAAGGTCTGTCTTTATGATGTCAGACGCTTGACTCGATACTGAGCGTGTTGGCTCGGTTAAAATAGGCAGGGGGACGACATTTTACTCCTGGCTGGACGTCTCTCCAACAGCCACGCTTGCAGAGATCAACAAGGCATACCGGAAGAAGAGCATGCAGCTCCAGTCAGACCCGTTGGCTAATGGATTTTGTATACGACTGATGACATTACAGTCCTGACAAGAACCCTGGTATCAAGGGCATCCAAGAGCGTTTTGCAAGACTCGGAGTCATAGCGAATATACTAAGAAATACAGAGGGTCGCAAACGGTTCGTGTGGTCGTGCCTGTGTTTGAGAGCGTAGTTAATGCTAGATACAAGGTATGACTTTTTCTACAAAAACGGCGTGCCAAAGTGGAGAGGTACTGGGTACTATTACTCAAGGTTCCGACCGGGACTCTTGGTAGGTGGATTGATCATGTTGTGGACTGTTCACTGGAGGATGCACTTGCAGATGGTGTTGACTTTCTTGGTGATCTTGACAAGCGGGCTACAATACCTGGTGCAGAGAATAAACTATAGACGGGATCTTAGAAAGGTGCGGCAGACGGTACATGATGCAAGGGTGGCAGCATGGGGGCCGAAGATGGTGCCATTGGAAGGCCGACGCAAGGTGCGTTATTCCCAAGGCTGTCAGGGTTCGTGACAAACGTTTCCTGGTCTGATAGGTCAAACTTAACATTGGCGGCAGCCCACGAATGGACAAAGAGGGCAATCTCGTACCAGGGAAGGTGATCGAAGTGGTTGTGAATGGCAACGACGTTTATATAGTAAGTCGGCCGATGATGGATAGGGACAGGCTGGAAATGCTTTTGACAGTGCGATGGATCTGAGCTGCATTTGCTGGATGAGTCGTCAGCGAGTCCTCCTGCGATTTCGAGGACATGGTTTGTGTCGCTGTTAGGCGGGCTGGTACGACGGAATGAGGTGGTGGTGGCGGTGGAGAGCGAAGAGGAGAGCGAGACTGGACCGGTTGATGCACCTGCGAGACGTCCATTGCCTGCGACCACAGCCGGGGGACGGCGAAGACGAGTACGGCAGCGGTGAAAATATACAATATACGATAATAATCAATTATTTAATAATTGATTGCATCTCGGCCGAAAAAGGAGCCTGGCTGTGTTTATCGACCAATCGCGAATCGTGTAGCATGTGCAAATAAATGTAAATAAGGCTCATCGCCTCAGCCACTTCTTAATAAAAGCGCAATCTTGATACTGCTACCTTCGTTTCAGTGCTCTCCTTTCAAATGTCTTCTTCTGCGTACACTTATCACAACGATCTCCTCGCTCCCTACCTCGCCCTCCCGCAGGGCGACAAGATCCAGGCAGAGTGTGCGTCCTTTCTTCACCTGCAACCCACTTTTTTTTCCTCAGATCTCCCCAGATGTCTGGATTGATGGCGACGGCGGTCTCCGCTCTAAAACAACAGTCTGTTGTGTTCTTTTCGTTTCCTTACCTTTTTAAACATTCCTGTCTAGACCGTTTCCAAGAAGGTCACCGACATCAAAGAACTCCGTATTTGGGACTTTGATGGCTCCTCTACCAACCAGGCCCCCGGTAACGACTCTGATGTCTACCTTCGTCCTGCTGCCATCTTCAAGGACCCCTTCCGTGGTGGAGACAACATCCTCGTCCTTGCAGAGACGTACAACAACGATGGTACTCCTAACAGGACGAACTACCGCCATCACGCTGCCAAGGTCATGGAACTCGCAAAAGATCTCAAACCCTGGTTCGGTCTCGAGCAAGAGTACACCCTGTTTGGTGCTGATGGCAACACTCCTTTCGGGTGGCCGCTCGGTGGTTTCCCTGGTCCTCAGGGCCCGTATTACTGCGGTGCAGGTTCGTCGTCTTCCCTATTTCCTTGGTTTTCTCTCATGATCCTCTTAGGCACTGGGAAGGTGTTTGCTCGTGACCTCATCGAGGCTCATTACCGTGCTTGTTTGTATGCTGGCGTGAACATTAGTGGTATCAATGCAGAGGTTATGCCTGCGCAGTGGGAGTTCCAGGTCGGCCCCTGTGAAGGCATTGCTATGGGTGATCATCTCTGGATCGCCCGTTATCTCCTTGTTCGCATCGCCGAGCAGTGGGGCATCAAAGTATCCTTCCACCCCAAGCCCCTCCAGGGTGATTGGAATGGTGCTGGTTGTCACACCAATTACAGCACACTTCCTATGCGTGAGCCGGGAGGAAGGAAATACATTGACGAGGCCATTGAAAAGTTGTCCAAACGTCACGAGGAGCACATTGCTGTCTACGGAGAAGACAATGAATTACGTCTCACGGGGCGTCACGAGACTGGTCACATTGGTGATTTTAGCTCTGGTGTCGCTAACCGTGGGGCGTCCATCCGCATCCCGAGGCACGTGGCTACCCAGGGCTATGGCTATTTGGAAGACCGCCGCCCTGCTTCCAACATCGGTATGTTTACCCCTGGTTTCTGATCTTTTCCTCACCCCTTTCGGATAAGATCCTTATCGCGTGACAAGCATCATCGTGGAGACTACCTGCTTGGACAAGTGAAGTGACGAGTTTATTTGTAAGATGTGGTCAAAAGTCGTGTAGAGAGCAACATCAGGGTATACCAATGCACGAGTGCTCTAATCGTATTTCTGTGGATTGACGATACTAGTAATAGATGTGGGATGAGTCACCGTTACCTTTTTTTTTTGAGCCATCATCCACATGGATAAGAAACTCGCGTTGCCCGACTTCCTCAAGATCCTGATGAGCAATGATATTCCCGTTGCAAAAGCTATGGCCGTAGCTAGTAAAGTGTCCGTCACCTGTCTTGTCATCAGCGCACTCCTTACACCGCCCAGATTTAAAGAACACAACACCCCCGCTCTCTTGAGTCAGGTTGACGACCCCAAGTTGCATGCACTTGGTATCGGGGACAAGGACCTTCGGAAGCTCGTTCTCGACGCTGTTCGCAAGGCTGGATACACTAGACCCTCCGGAGGACTCAAATCAAAGGGGGAGTGTTCGGCGCTGCCCATATCGCTGACATCAGGTAGCAAGCCCGCGAGTGCCGTGCAAGCATTAGTATTTTCCTCTCCCTTGTCCTTGACGACTTCTCAGGGTTGCTTGACTCGCGTAGATCACCCCGAAGAAAAAACGGAAACGTGGTGATGACCAGTTCTTGCCCGAAGCACCTCTTAACGAAGGGTCAGCATGTGGAAATATGGACTTTAGCGAAGTCTTGGACGAGGAGGTTGGCGTTTTCTTTGTTTGCTGATCGCTTCGGTAGTGCCAAGTACTAATGGATATGATTAGGTCTTGAGAATGAAAAGTAGTGTGATCAATCGCGCCCCCCTCTTGACTGCGTGGGCAATGGTCGTTGCAGAGCGTGTCGGTTTCGAGAGGGAGGAAGCTCTGAGTATTGGTATGTGTTACTCCGCCATCTCTGTAGTGGACCGCCACGCAACTCTTCTTCGTCACTGTAGGGTCAGCATACACGGAGATGAACGCCGTTGCCAAGGGTACATCGCTCGGAATTATCGACCAAAGCAGGAAGAAAGAGATGGAATCTTCCATTTCGGATGAACAGCCATACGTGGATCTGATGGGCAGACGGTGAGTCCGCAGTGCGCAACCCTCGCTTCTAACCCCATGCAGAATGTACGTAAGATCAAAATGAACGATTTTCGTGCAACTCCGTTGATCCATGGACAGACCGCTATTCAAGACCCAGTCATCCAAGTGGAGAGCACTCGTCAGCGGCTCGCCTGCACCTCCAGGTTCCACTTTTTCATACATCTCGTGTGCCTTTCGTCAGACCACCCCATACGTCGTCGGTGCGCTGCGTCTCCTGGCAGAAAGCTATCCACCCCAGGAGTTGATCAAGATTGGATTTTCACTTTATGCCGACTTCAGGCCAACGGTAGACGGGTGGGGGGAGAAGGGCGAGGTTCGATGTGAGCACATACTCTCTCTTAGGAAAAAGGAAGGGGGAGAAATGTCGGGGACGCATACATTGAATTGCCAGCACGATAACCAAGAACCGACCATGAGACGGCCCTGGAAAAAACTACGATCACTCTCCCTGGATGAGCGCGAGACTGTTCCCGACGAAAAATCTCAAGTCGACGAAGATCAGTCTTGAAAGCTGCTTTGAGCTGCGTGGTTTGCAAGTAATCTATGGATAATGAAGGTACTGGTTTCGAATGTATAATACCCTGTATCTACATCTATGTAACAAATCGATGCACCGATCCATGTATCGCTTAGGATTTCGAGAGGAATTGAATATCATAGTTTTTTGATGACGGCCGCTGTGAATTCCGACGTCGTTGCAGCACCTGGAAAGAGTGAGCTGAGTAATTCCCAAGTGGCGATTCGCTCACCGCCCATGTCCGCAGTTCGGACTTCGCCAGCATTGATCACGTCGAACGTTGCACCAGCTATGCTGTTAGCAATGGAATCGAGACTATAACACAGTTTGTCAGGAGACCGAGGCGACTCAGTGCTACTCACCCGAGATGGCGAAGCATCATGGTAGCACTGAGAATCATGGCTGCCGGGTTTGCACGGTTGGTTCCCATGATATCAGAAGCTACATGTCTGCATCCTGGCTCGAAAAGGGCGTAGTCCTGCAAGTATTTCAAAAAATATATATATTGGGATTGGGGGTACGACCCTACCGATCCGACATTACAACCGGGGACAATGCCAGGTCCACCGACGAGTGCTGCCCCGATGTTTGAGATGATCGCACCATACAGGTTAGGCATTACCATGACGTCGAACTGGTTTGGTTTTGCCACGAGCTGCATAGAACTGAGAAACATATGAGATGCATCGTCGTGGCACCGGTGGAACGACACACGTATTGTCAATTATCATGTCGTTAGCCACGATGCCTGCAGATTTGTATTCCTCAGCGACCCTACGGAACGTGTTCAAGAAAAGGCCGTCGCCCAACTTCATGATGTTTGCCTTGTGTATACAGGTGACTTTCTGCAAGTGGTGAGTCAGTGTTAAAGTGGCATCATGAATGATGAATACACACTCTTCGATCGTTCTTAAGGGCAAAGTCGAAGGCAAAACGGGAGATACGTTCTGCCTTGGCTCTGGTCATGACTTTCAAGCTTTCGACGACACCAGGATAGCTCTGATGTTCCAGACCCGAGTATTCACCCTCGGTGTTCTCGCGTATGATAGCAAAATCGACGTTAGAGTGACGAGTGGGAAATCCGGGCAAGGACTTGCAAAGTACAACGGAGGCATATATATCGAGTTGTTGACGCATAGCGACGTTCCAAGAAATATGACCGGATTGAGAGATGGGGGTAAAGAGGATGCCTTGACGGCGGATCGGTCAGCATTGTTGGGAGGGACGAGGGCAATGTCTACTTACCCTTTAAGCCGACACGATTACGCTTGAGGCTCTCCATGGCCTGCTTGAAGAGATCCTCGCCTGCGGAGGACATGCCGGAGACATCATACTGTTCCCATTCGATGGGCGCATTAACATAGTCGAAAATCTCTTTGACAGAATCGGTGATTTCGGCGCCGACACCATCGCCGGGGATGAGGGTGACCTGGTGGGGGGTACGACAGCGAGTAAAGTGGAAGGCGGCGGAAGCTTACCGTGTAGACACCACCGTATTTCGTAGGGGACTGGGAGAGTTAGATCGGTTGAGGGAGGGAAAACGCGAACGTACACGCTGTGTGACCCTCGGAAATCCGGCCGAGAGGGTCGTTGCGGCTCTCTTTTTGGTGGAGTGTTAGTGCTAATGTCTGGGTGAGCTGCAGAGAGACGGACCGAGTGCTGGAGGACTGGACGGGTTGCGTATGCGATGGTGTTGCGGAACATTTGAGTTGAGGGTGGGAGAGACAAGGAAAGAAACGGAAGGAAGAGGAGAAGCGGACACGCACGCCAGTTGTTTTGTTGTCTTCGCCATGGATCAACCCGAGATACCCTTTGTGCCTCCTCCACGATCTCTTTCTTACTACCTCGTCCTCTTCTTTCTCGTCCTCCCTCTTTGGCTCGTCGTACCCTTCTCATGGTCATTCGTTTTATATACCCTCTTATCGCATCGTTGGAAATGGAACACTACACTTTTTGCACTCGCACTCTCCGAGGTACCCGTCCTCTTTCCTTGTCCCGTCCGAACCCGTCTCACCCAGTCCTAGGTCTTATTCAGCATATATCATCGTTCTCTCGTCCGGTCTGTCTCCGGCCTTCCTCAGCATGCACAACGCGACTCGGCCGAGCTTCAGACCGGTTTCCATCGCGTCCTGAAAACTGGCCTCGCTGATCTCTCCGTCGACGAGGAGTCCTTGGATGTCGAACGTCCAGGCAGTCCCGCAGAGCAACTCGCTCAGTTACGGCCTGATGACCCTCGTGCGGTGGAATTTCGCGAAGGCATGAGAGCATGGTATTCGTCCACTCCCTCCTCTCCCCATACTGTCTGGTCAACCTTCCTATCAAGGTTCCGGAGAACGCCATGGTCGTCTATCACAAAGCATGATTTTTATGCGTACCTTTACTGGGCTTTTTATAACAGCCCACTTCCCGCTGACCATTTACTCTCCAACCACCACCGGAATGTTCTCGACAATGCCATCAAGCAAATTGAAAATCGTGCAGGAATGTCAATCCCGGACGGTCCTAGCGTCGGCGTGACACCAATCCTGCTCACGGTCGATAAGCTCAACGTGTCCTCTAAGCCGTTCCTCTGGTACGCGTTGGTGTTTGCAACCAACTGGATGCTCAGGAAGTGGTTAGCACGGGTGTACGACGTACAGTTTGGCTCTTACGAGGGCTTGGAGTGGGTCTCGCGTTCATTCGCCCTCAAGTTTAACCATTCGTCTTCTGCGTAGGTATTGCATACGTGTACCTGAAGCTTGGGACCCCGTTCACGGGCCGCGCCCCATCATCGTACTCCATGGACTGGGCATTGGTTTGATGCAATACAAATTACTCATCTGCGATCTTCTTCGGAATCTCGCTGATCGGCCTCTCCTTATACCCTTGCAGCCCAACATTAGTCAAGACATCTTCCACCCAAAGTTTCTGAAGCCAATGAATAGACATGAGATGACCACTCGTTTATCCGATCTTTTGACAGAGTTGGGTTGGATCGCTCCCCTGGCAGACTGTGGTATTTCGTCCAGTGGTTTGTTAGGGGGAATCGTCATGCTTAGCCACTCCAAGTAAGCTTGTCTTCCTTCTGTCGGACCCAATCGCCACTCACCCGATTTAATGTATCTGCAAGTGGGTCCTTTCTTCATGCATGGTTTCTTAAAGCCCACCCAGAGATGGTTGTGCGTTCATGTTTTGTGGACCCCGTCACATTTTGCTGTTGGGAAGGTGGTGAGTGGTGTGATGAATCCGGCGCATGGTGTTGGGCTAATTCTCCTCAGACATGTGCTACAATTTCTTGTACGGCCAATGTTCTACGGTGCGGTCATCCGTCCGCGTGTATCGGCGGTGGTTTAACCCTCCTCCCAGGGTTTCCAATTACTAGCGAGGTATTTTGTAGGAACTGAACTAGGCGTTGCGAACACGATTCAACGCCATTTCGACTGGTTGTCGAACTCGCTCTGGTTTGAAGAGATTCCGAATGCCCGCGACCCTGAAAAGACACTTGTGGTATTGGGTGGCCGAGATGCCATTTTGAACGCAGGGGTGGGCCCATTTGACGCTATGCAGACACCGCATTGACTTGTCTCTGCAGCGTGTCAGGCGTTATCTTGGAAGCCACGGTATGCGGAAAGGGGTCTACTTCGATCCAAACGGAGGCCATGGAGAACCATTTGTTGCTGGGGGACCTGCGCACTCGGCAATTATGAGCTGGTTGAAACATGAATGATGTATATACACCCGAGTGAACACGGGGAGACCCTGACCTGCCGATACCGATGACTGCGTGCATGCAACACAACACATGCAAACTCGGGTTTTGTAAGGTAGACTTGCTTGAACACGACACTATAAGAACAACTCGCCACCTTTGTCCCCCTTTCTCACCCAAACCTCCATCGTCCCATACTCTTCTCTCCATTTTTGTCTTAATTCTACATGCCTCCGCGGGGTGACCCTGGTGCTAGAGGTGGTCGTGGTCGTGGTCGCGGTGGCGGGGCGCGTGGCGGTGCGCGTGGCGGTCCTCCACGCGGGGGCCCACCAGGTGCAACGGCTAGCGCGGCTTCGTCAGCACCCCCACCGAGCGGAGCGCTTCCCGGCGCTCATGTTCAAGCTGTTGGCGTACGGCGATCGGGCTATGGCACAGCAGGTAGAGGGATCGTAGTCTTCTCTAACTTCTTTACCATGACATCGCCCGAAAGCAACATACACCACTATGATGGTTTGTCTCTCCTTTTCTTCAGCTGTGTGGTCGATCATCCTGATCAGTGGTTCCTTGACGTTGATTGGCCTGTTGATATCAGTTGGTGAGTTTGATATAATGGGATCTTTGTTTGCCAAGCTGATCATCATTGATGTCTGTCCTAGTTATCTTACCTTCTGAGAAAACCCTGCCTGCAAGGCTCAACTTGGAGTTAATCGATCATCTACAAAAGATTGATGCTCCCGATGTCTTTACTCCCCCCGCAGTATATGATGGCAGGAAAAATATGTTTTCCCCAAGAGAATTACCCCTAGGACCCAGTGGCAGCCAAGAAGTTTGTGTTTTTTTTGTTCTGTTGCGAGGTGTCTGACGATCCCTTCGAAGTTTAACGTCAGCTTGTCCGATGAAACTACTCGTGGTAGTCCTGGAGAGAACACCGGTGGTCGTGGACCTCGTGTGTATAAAATTAGGCTTACAAAGGTTGCCATGATTAATCCAGAGTACAATTCTTTTAAGACTTTCAGTGGGATGTTCTGTTGATGCCCTTCTGGTGTTTGCTAGGGTTTTGCAGCGTTTTGTTCAAGGGCAGCAATCTCATGATAACAACGTTTTGACTGCCTTAACGGTAAACAGTTGTACAGAAGTAATTCATCACTTCTGATTTCATGTCCCTAGGCACTGAATGTTGTCGTTCGAATGGAACCGACTATGAAATATCCTTTCAATGTGCGCTCTTTCTTTACAGATCGGGAAACCATGGACATTGGCGGCGGCCTGGTGCTTTGGCGAGGATACTTCCAGTCTGTCAGGCCCGCCATTGGCCAATTGCTTATCAATGTCGACATCTCCACTGGAACGATGTATAAGCCTGGTCCATTATTAGATCTCTGCTTGGATTTTCTCGGTAAATCTGGCCAGTACAACATCCTAAGCCCACGCCGCAACATGCCCGATCGCGAACGTGTTAGGCTGCAACGCTTTATATCCGGAATCCGTATCATGACTACCTACTCCGGCGAGCGTGTCCGGAAAACCCCCAGGGTGATCAAGAAGCTGAGTAGTGCAGGGGCGTCAGATTTCAGTTTTACCATGCGCGACGGCACTACTATGACTGTTGCTCAATACTTTCAGAATTTGTTGGGCCGCCCCCTACGTTTCCCTGACAATATATGTGTCGAGGTATGTGTTTCTTCATGTTCATATTTCTACCGCCAACGAGATGCAGGTTGGATCTGGTGCATTGTTACCTCTCGAACTTTGCACGGTCCCACCGGGACAAATTATGCGCAAACAGGTACCTCCTGAGAAGACAAAAGATGTGCTCGAATTCGCGACGAAGAAGCCATATGACCGTCTCCAAAGCATAACGAATGGTCTTTCGGTAAGTTGGTTTTTTCAGAGTCTTGTCTTAATTCCTTAATCCTGTGCAGGTCCTTGCATATGGTCAATCTGAATACGTTCGCCAGTTTGGGATGACCGTCGATGAGACAGCTGGACCACTCAGTGTTTCTGCACGAGTCCTGTCACCCCCCAAGCTTAGGTATGGTCAGGATAGCCCACAGCCAGTTGTTGTTAGTGTTCAAATTTTATGTCAGCCCTACCTACCTCTTACATCATGATACAGGCACCTGCTAATGGCGCATGGAATATGTGGGTCTGACGCGTGTTTTCTCCTGTTTCTAACTGCTAACATTCAAATAGGATTGACAAACGCTTTTTCCGGCCGGCTAGCATTGACCGCTGGATAGTTGTCATTTATGAGCGCCAACAACGATTCAATCAGAAGGCAGCTCAAGACATGATCGATGGTTTGTTAAGCTGTTGTAGCAATGTTGGTGAGTTGTCTTCTCTACTTTCTCGGCCATTTCTGTATAGTAATACCATTGCAGGGATGAAGGTAAATGACCGTAACCCAATTGTAACGTGGCAGAACGGTCAGGGTCGTATTGCGGAGGTGTGTCCTTTTTCTGTATCATATTCATTGTGGGGGCCTACAGACCCTGTAGCAACTGCGTACAGCCGGAAACGAGTGCTTCCAGAAGACCAAGCAGCGCCCAAGCCTTATTGTTGTCATACTCCCCGACAACGGCAACGATATTTATACCGCAGTGAAACAGTATGTTGAAGATTCTGGAACATTGCCCTTTTGTTAATTGATTGCATGCAGTTTCGGGGATGTTACGGTGTGTCTCACGTTACCATTACCCATCTGTGAGTCGAACTTTTCAAAGGTTGGGGTGGCCACCCAGTGCCTGAAAAGTTCCAAATGTTTCCGCGCAAGAGCACAATATTATGCCAATGTCTGTTTGAAGTGAGTGCATTTGAACAGGTGTTAACGAATCTTGACACCTTCCAGGATGAATGTCAAACTTGGAGGGATTAACACAGTCCCTGATCCGCAGTCCGTTACCGTGCTAACAGATCCCCGGCACCCAACTATCGTAATGGGTAACATTTACTTCTTCGTCTTTGAAACATCACTCACCAGTCGTGGGTCAGGCGCTGATGTCATCCATCCCGCGCCGGGCTCAGAGGGCCGTCCTTCGTTTACAGCCCTCGTTGGAAATGTCGACTCCGACTCAGCAAAATACGTTGCCACCAGCCGCGTTCAGGGTTCCCGTGTCGAAATCATCCAAGACTTGAAGGAGATGGCAAAGGTAGCTTAATCTCGTTCCTCTTGGGTTTCATTACCGGGTAACTGAAGTCATGTTTTAGCATGTCCTGAATTTGTATATGCGATATAGGCAGGCCGTCGAGAAGAAGACTAGTGATATTGCCCCTACCCGCTTGATATTTTTCAGAGGTTTGTTTCCTCAAGGGTCCTTACATCTATCTTATCTTAGCGATCAGACGGTGTCTCGGAGGGGCAATTCAAGCAGGTCTTGGAAAAGGGTATGTTTTTTTTTTCTGGCTGCTTCTCTTAACCTCTTTGATGACCTTCTCCAGAACTCGATGCATTGAAGGGTGCGCCTTGGTCTCGGCGTTCTGAATTACTATTCACCCGATTGACAGCTGCCTGTGCGGAACTGAAGTTAAATCCAAAGATCACCGTGATCATCGTTGCAAAACGACATCACGTCCGTTTCTTCCCCAAAAATCAGTCAGATGCCGATAGGAGTGGCAACTGTCCCGCGGGAACGGTTGTAGACCGGGTTGTCGCCCATCCTACTGAATTTGACTGGTACCTTCAGAGCCATGGTGGCTTACTTGGCACTAGCCGTCCTGCGCACTATAATGTGCTTTATGATGATAATAATTTCAAGTGAGATATTGTTTACTTTTCTCCTGTGCAGTATTCAATGATGGCTTTCTACAGTGCGGATAGTCTACAGTCCTTATCGTTTGCACTCTGTCACGTGTATGCTCGTTCCACCCGCTCAGTATCGATCCCCGCGCCGGTGTATTGTATGTTCCCTCCCTTTCCCATCCAAATCCAAACTGAATCTGGGCTAGATGCGGACATCGTGTGTAGTCGTGCGAAGAATCATTATGATCCTCAAGGAACTCTAGATTTCTCTGACTCGGCTACCCAAGCGGATACTGCTCAAGCAGAGGGTGCCATTGAGGCATTCAAGCGAGGCTTCAAACCCTTGCACACAAACATGGCATCGCTCATGTACTTTTCCTAAGCGCTTTCCCTTAAACATGTGAACTTCTTTCCCAAGGTTTCTTGTACTGTTGATGATACAACAGGTTGACCAGTAGTTGCATCCCATCCCGTTCTGATATGTAATGAACACCCTTTTCAGTTGTCTAGCTACAAGTACATGCCATTTTCTTGTTCACGAGTCTCTGGAATTACTGGTGGGCGTTCAACGGGGGTGTTATCCAAACCATTTGAATTTGAGGCAACAACATTTTGTTGGCGTTCGCTTTCTGAATGAAGTGAAAGTGTGGATGTTTCTTGTGATGTGACAGAATAGCCATGGTGGGTCAATGCCAGCTTGAGCATGAATATGCGCTCGTCCTGTGAGGCTCTGAAAGCTCTCAGCCCGCAGAAGAAACAGCCAATTGTGCAGGATACGTGCATCGTAATCTCATTTTCTTTCACAGCCTGGGACACTTCCGGGTCTCCCCCCTCCAGGGCGAGCTCTCGCAGGCACTCTTGTAACTCGCTCTGAGACCGTTTCAAGTGCAGCAACGAATTCTGCAGACGAGCAATCTCTGCGGGGATATTAGTGGCGCTTGACTGTCTGCAATACCCAAGAATCAGACCATCCGATGCCACTGCTGGATCCAGAGCTATCGCTTGATGGAAAGAAAATGGCTGAGGATACCTAGGACTATAGTCCATGATGACTTGATGACTTGAGGTGACAAGTGGCAACGCAAGACATAGCATAGATGGATAAAAACTAAGTCGGGCGAATCGCACGAATGATGTCTCCCCCGTTCTTGGTCCTCATCGACACCAACGACGTCCAGCAAGATCTCTTGCTCGCCGTCTCTCGCGTCACCTCGGTCATCTTCAGACCGACCGATCGTTTCCTGTCGCCTGCCGCGCGCCATCTACTTGTCGATGATGGTGCTGCAGATACAGATCAGATCATTGCCGATCTCGACAGTGGCACTGAGAAAGCCATCGTGCCCCTTTCCCTCGCGAAGAAGCTGGTCGCCGTCGTTCCTGCGACCCGTTTGATCCTTTTGCTCGATGTCGCCAACGCTACCGCCGTACCAGACTCCCTTCGCAGCGCCGTCTCCGGTGTACTGCTCATCACCACCTCGATCGATGTTGAGCTCATTCGCCCCATCTCCGCATTTTTCTCCGGCCTGTCCATCCATGTCCTGTCAAAAGACAAACCTGTCCCTTCAACAATTAGAAAACTCAATTCGATCGGGGCGTCACTTGTTATCCCCTTCTCTGAACTCGAAACTTCCATCAAGATCGCAGATGCCTTCCTTGCCCCTGTCGTATCCGACAGGTCTGATGGTCTCTTCCCAACGGTTATCTCGTCCTACACCCAAGGAGGTAGATCTCTTGGTCTCGTATATTCTTCCCGCGAGTCCGTCGCGCAGTCCATTTTGACTGGAAAGGGCATATATCAGTCGCGCAAGCACGGCATTTGGGAAAAGGGAAAGACTTCAGGGGCGACGCAGGATGTCGTGTGCATTCGGATAGACTGCGATTTGGATGCGCTTGAATTTTCGGTCATCCAGCATGGTTCCGGGTTTTGTCATCTTCCCCAACCATCATGTTTTGGCAGTATTGATGGACTGGCTGCACTTGAAAGTACCCTCACAGCTCGCCTTAACTCTGCTCCAGAGGGGTCGTACACCCGCAGGCTCTTTAATGACCACGAGCTCCTCCGAGCCAAGATCAGAGAAGAGGCAGACGAACTCTGCCGTGCGGAAACCAAACAGGAAATAGCCTTTGAAACTGCCGACCTATTTTATTTCGCCCTCACACGATGTGTCGCTGCTGGAGTGAGCCTCCGAGATATCGAAGAAGTCCTGAACAAAAAAGCCGCCAAAGTTACGCGACGGCCCGGAAATGCAAAACCCCAATTCTTGTTAAACGACAAGAATTCTCAGGATACATCAAAGAATCGTTCAAAGCCGCAGGTCGCCTTCGATCCAAAAGCCCCCATTGTCATGCACACCGTTGATTTATCATCTATCGGTGTAGATGAACGTGTTCAGTTGCTGAAGCGTCCTGTGTTAAGATCCGATGAAATGATTGCCAAGGTCAAGCCGATTGTCGACGATGTCCGCAAGAGGGGCGATACTGCCCTTCTGGAGTTGACAGCCAAGTTTGACAAGGCACGGCTTGAGGCACCGATCCTCCTTCCGCCTTTCTACCCATTCACGGACGAGAAGCTAGATCCAGCAGTCAAAGCTGCTATTGACGTTGCTTATGCCAACGTGCGCAAGTTCCACGCTGCGCAGGTTCAGGACGGTCATTTAGTCGTAGAGACCATGCCAGGCGTCACTTGTTCACGGTTCGCGCGACCGATAGCACGCGTTGGACTTTATGTGCCTGGAGGGACGGCCGTACTGCCTTCTACTGCCCTGATGCTTGGTGTCCCGGCACAAGTAGCGGGCTGTGAGCAGATAGTAATCGCGACGCCCCCACGTCCTGATGGAAGCGTGTCCCCCGAGGTTCTTTATGTTGCTCACCTGGTTGGCGCGCATGCAATTCTCAGGGCTGGCGGCGCTCAGGCGGTTGCCGCCTTGGCTTATGGCACTCAGACGTGCCCCAAGGTCGACAAGGTCTTTGGTCCTGGAAATCAGTGGGTGACAGCGGCAAAGATGCTCGTCCAAAATGATACAGAAGCGCTGGTATCCATCGATATGCCGGCTGGTCCATCAGAAGTACTGGTAAGTAGTGTCTAACCCTTCGTCGAACATGGTGCATGTCCGCGGGTGTGCACCGCGTTCGTTGTTCTTGTGCGGATAACGAACGCGGTTTCATCCTTTAGGTCGTTGCGGACGAGTCGTGCAACCCCGCATTCGTTGCTGCGGACCTTCTCTCGCAAGCTGAACACGGTGTCGACTCGCAAGTCGTCCTCGTGTCCGCTTCCCTCTCAGACGACAAACTCAGGGAGGTAGAGAAAGAAATCGACAACCAAGCGCGTGCCTTGCCACGAGTAGACATTGTGAGAGAGAGCGTCTCACGGAGTCTGATTGTAAAGGCATCAGGACCAGAAGACGCGCTACAGTTTTCCAACGCGTACGCACCCGAGCATCTCATCTTGCACTTGAAGGATGCACCCTTGTGGGTGGAACACGTGAAGAATGCTGGAAGTGTGTTCGTAGGACCCTATTCCCCCGAAAGGTTGTTTTCTCGTCGGCCAATGTGCGCACTTGGATGACTGACAACGGATTCAATAGTTGCGGAGACTACGCCTCGGGAACCAATCACACGCTTCCCACAAACGGATACGCCCGTCAGTTTAGCGGCGTAAATACCCTATCTTTCCAGAAGCATATTACCTCACAGGAGGTCACTGTGGAGGGTTTGAAGAAACTAGGCCCAATTGTTGCAACATTAGCAGATTGCGAAGGGTTACAAGCCCATGCCAATGCCGTTCGGATACGTTTGGGCAAACCCTAGAAATTAGAATTTTGTAAAAACAACATCCTAGCCCAACTGTAAAAGTCTAAAAAAGTAGGCTGCGAGTATGTCTTGGTATACCCCTAGAGATACTGGGCAGCATATGCATAGCAATCTATGAGGTCTATTGCGATAGTCACTACGCTGCATCCCGAAGACTCGGTGATAGCACACGTACATACTAGTTGGTTCGATAAAGTGCACGCTTAGCGACCTTGACAATAAGTGGTGTGTCAGGGAAGGAAAGGTCTTCTAGGTTTTTAGCGTACTAGAAATAAGTAGATGTCAGCCGAGGGTCAAGGATGGTAACACATACGCACAGGTGTTGGCACATCAGCACCAGTGATCCGTTCAACGGGTGCATCAAGGTAATCAAAGGCTTCACTCTCTACTATCTGGGCACAAATCTCGCTTCCGACACCGAAAGCAGGGAAGCCACCCTCGACAATAAGTAGTCTGCAAAAGGATAAGAACGGCCCAAGTCAGTGATGTAAGGATCCAAAGCGACTCACCGGTTCGTCTTTTTGACCGATGATTTAATAGTATCAATGTCGAGAGGACGAATGCTACGGAGGTTTATGACCTCTGCTTTAATGCCTTCCTTTGCTAGAATCTCCGCGGCCTCCAAACTGTGGGTAACCATTTTACTGTGTGCAACAATGGTGACATCTGATCCTCCACGTTCGACTTTTGCCTTTCCAATGGGGAGGAGGAAGTTGTCGGACATAGCATCGGGGGACATGGGGAAGGAAACACCATACATCATCTCATTTTCAAGGAAGACGACTGGGTTTGGATCCCGGATTGCCGACTACATGACATAAGAACACATATCAAGAGGTACAGGGCCGCATACCTTGAGAAGACCCTTGCAGTCTTCTGAATTCCAAGGGCTGACAACCTTGAGACCAGGAATTGAGCCATACCATGCAGCATAGTCCTGAGAATGTTGTGCTGCGACACCAGCAGCAGCACCATTGGGACCACGGAAAACGACGGGACATGGAACATTTCCACCAGACATGTAATAGGTTTTGCCAGCGGAATTGACGATTTGGTCAATGGCTTGCATTGCAAAGTTGAAGGTCATAAACTCGCATCTGTGGGCGGTGTCAAGAAGAGCGAAGTACGATGGATGGTGAATATACATTGGTCGAAGGCCAGCAAGTGCAGCACCGACAGCAAGGCCAGCAAAACCCATCTCGGTTATGGGCGTGTCGACAACCCGCTTCTCCCCGAACTTGTCCAAAAGGCCCTTGGTGACCTGAAATGTGGGGGGTGAGTGGCGGACGCGTGCGCATGGAGAGGGAAGTACCTTGTATGCGCCATTGTACCGAGCGACCTCTTCGCCAAGAACGAAGACCGACTCGTCACGCAACATTTCCTCTTCCATGGCCACGTTGAGAGCATCTCGAACGGTCATCTACAGGCAAGATGAGTCGTGCGAAGGGTAGATGTGTACGAGGTGTGCAGACCGAGTTTTCGGACTGGGATGCATAACCGCGGGCGAGTACAGCCGTACGAACGTTGAATGATGCAGCAGAACGAGCATTTGTGACGGCGGGTGCGAGGCGGGAGAAAGTTGCACGAAGGGCAGCCATTTGGTGGAAGAAGGAGAAGAAGAGGCGAAGTAATTCAATGTGGGACGCGGCGCGCGGACAGACACGGAATAAAAAAAACAGCAACATGTCCAAGCGACTCGTCGTCCTTGTCACCGGCGCATCCAGGTCATCCCCAAATTTCTTTTCTTTTCTTTTCCTCTCTCTGACTTGATCGGTTTTCAGTGGCATCGGACTCGCCGTCGTCGCTTCCCTCCTCAACGAACTCGACGCCAACGTCGTCGCCCTCGCACGTTCCACAACCCCTGAGCTCGCCCAGCTCATCGCAGCGCACCCAGCCTCTCTCCTTGCTATCTCGTGTGATGTGTGAGTTTGTCTCGCCCGTCCATCTCAACGGCGACCTGGAATACCTTACAGCACAGATGAGTCCGCCCAGGCGCGTGCATTCAGCCAAGCAAAGGTCAAGTTTGGTCCCGTCCTCGACGGCCTGATCCTGAATGCTGGCACACTCCAGCCCCTCACACGCATCGCCGATCCGTCCGTCTCGCTCGACGAATGGAAGCACCACTTCGATGTCAATTTCTTCTCCCTCGTCGGCACGCTCAAGTTAGCCCTTCCAGCCCTGCGCATGAGCCCAAGCACCGGGCGCGTCGTATTCGTCAGCTCAGGTGCAGCGACCGGGCACACACCCAGCTGGGCAGCCTATAATGCGAGCAAGGCCGCCATGAACAGTTTGGCAAGGTACCCCTTATTGCCCAACTCGGTCTCCCAGGGTCTGATAACCACCCGACAGAACCTTGGCCAAGGAAGAACCTGCCCTCGTTTCGCTGGCGATCGCTCCCGGGAAGGTCGACACAGCCGTACGTTGCCCAATCGTATCACTCCGGCGTGCACGCTGAGACCTCGCACCACAGATGCAGCAAGCCCTCAGAACTACTGGTGCTCCTCACATGGATGCATCCGATCTCAAGGTGTTTCTCGACGCTTATCGGGACGGAACTTTGGTGAAACCGTCGGACGTTGGTTATGTGATTGCGAATCTTTCCCTCCATGCGCCGCTTGCCCTCAGTGGTTCTTTCGTACGGTACAACGACCAACACTGTAAGGAATATGCAAGGAAATGAAATAACTCGTCTCTTGTCTTCTATCGGAACCGAACACGAAGCCACCAATTGTCACCGGAGAAATCATCGAAGAAATCGTCCGTTTGCATCAGTCTCCTCCGCACGTTTATATTGTTGGATGATTCAACGCGCATAACCTGTCGCCTATGGCGTCACAAGTGTCGCTTTTTTCCGCCGCGTTGCGCGCTTCTCCCACCGCGGTGCACGTTGCACGTGCCGCGCTAACTACTGTGCCTGACCGCGTTTTGTTCGATCCACCGCGTTTTGAGCTTAACACACCGTGTTCTGAGTTT